>CAJVPL010000681.1:0-21404 GCA_910591945.1 Ambispora gerdemannii | reverse complement strand
GATATTTTAATTAGTTAGTTAAATTATTAGTTACTTCAATTAAATAATTCGTAAATTAATTAGTTAGTACAGTTATTTGGAACACTATACTTAATTGAAACACTATTACCTTATCCTTTTTCCTTCTTGAACTATAACAATTTCAGTAGAATTGGCATAGGACTTAGATATTATTTTCATATTTTTCTTATATTTGTTTAATTATCTCTTCCAACTCTTGTTCATGTTTATTAGCTAATTACTCTATCAGTGAAAAATATATAACAATATCCACAAATTTTTGTTTAATTCCATTTAATATTGAATGAGAAATAATGATTTTTTTAGGCTGATCTGGAATATTTTGAATCAGATTTGATCACAATTTGATCTGATCTAAAATGTATATTTCAGATCAGATCACGAATTGGATTCAATCTGGTTAAAGCACTAAGATATAATGATCTTCTAAAAGACAAACTCAAAAAATAACTTGATAATCAAGAAATAATAATAAAAATTCTATATATTAAACAGTTAGTTTGGTAAATATAATTAAAAATACCTGCTATATCTCTTAATAATCATCTAAATTCTGTTAAAATTATAATAAACTATTAGTAAATAGAGTATCAAATTCATCAAACTAAAATTTTACTGTAATTTTAATTAATAATTAGTATATAACTTGTCAAAATTTTATTAAAATATTTTTGAAGAAATTTTGACAAATATTCTTAATTATAATTTATATTATAAATTTATTTGTATATTATACTACTAATAAAAAATCTTTTAAATTGGTTTTTAATTAAGAATTTTGTGATTGTTAAATTCTTATTGATTAACTTTAATCTAAGAAATTTGATATAAATAAAATATTTCTAATAATATTTAGATTAAAAATAATAATAATATTAATATATATAATCTCAATAATAATATATTTTAAAACTTCAATAAATGATAATACAAATAATAATTTAATTTTATAAGTATAAAAATAATTTTACTTATATTTTTTAAAATTCAAATATTGACAAATAATAAATAATAATAATTAATAATTGTAAGAGTTAATTTATTTTATAAAAAATAAAGATATTTAGTATATATTTTTTCTTTTTAGAATCTAAATATTAATAAACAAATAATAATAAATATTATTTATTATAAATATTATTTTATTTTATTTTGCTTTATATATCTATTTGTTAAAGTATTATATAATTAATTATATTAGTATATATATAATTAAAATACTCAATTATATTTAAGAATACTTGCTAAAAATTCTTTAAAAATATTTTAACAAAGTTTTAATAAATTATATATTAATTATTAATTATTAATTAGAATTTTAGCAAAACTTTAATATTCTATTTATTTATATTATCTAGTACAAAAAGATTTATATCTCAAATAATTATTAATAAATTATTTTTTAAAATAAAATTTTAATTATATTTTATTTAATTTATTAAAATTTATTTTAATATAAATTTTAATTATATATATTTTATAAAAAAATTTTTACTAGTAATATTTTTATCTCATAAATTTTACTATATAAAATTTAATTAAAATAAATATTAAATATATATAGTAAATAATTTAATTATAAAATTTTAAGAATTAATTTACAATAACTGCTAATTTAATCTTTATAAAATTTAAAATGTTTTTTATCAAATTTATAGTAATATACTTTTATAATTTAAAATTTTAATATAGTAGATTATAAAAATAATACTTAAAATATATTTTTTAAATGAAATAATTTTTTATTTTTTAGAAAAGTATTATATTATTTATTTTTGAATAAAAAAAAGTATAAAAAAATAATATAAATAATTAGTTTTAATTATTTTTTATTTAATATAAAAAAATTATAGAAATTAGTTGAATTCTGAATAACTTTTATTAAAAGTAATTATTAATTTTTATTTTGAAATATGAATATTTTTGTACCAGACTATAATTTATTATAATTTTAATAGAATTTAAAAAATTACTAAAAGATTTTAACAAATATTCTTAATTATATTATATTTATTTAAATATATATAAATTTATATATAGTATTTTAATATAATATAATTTATATATATTCTAAATTAAATCAAGATTTGAATTTTTTTTGAATAATTTATTTCATGTTAAACTCAATACAAAAAAAATAAATAAAATATTTTTATTTTTTAATTATTATTAATTTATTTATTTTGTTTAATATTATTAGTACTATATTATAAAAATTTATTTTATATAGAATTTAATTACAATAAAAATATGCAACATGTTTTTATTTTTAATTATTTTAAGTTATAATTAATTTATTTATTTTGTTCAATTTTAGTACTGAATTAATTTGTTTATATTTTATTTCAGATTAATAAAAAATAAAAAAATAATTACTAGTTTTATTTTTTTTTAAGAATCAAAATATATTTTAAATTTTATCATATTTTATATTATTCAGTATAATACTACAAATAACAATAAATATTATTTTGATTTTTAAGTTAAATAAAAATGAAAAAATTATTACTAATTTTATTTCTTTTTTTAATAGTTAAAATATATTTTAAAATTTATTGAACTCTAAATTCATCAAATTAATATTATAAATATTTTTATTATTAATTTTTTTTAGAATTTTAATATAAATAAAAATTTATTTCAAATAATAATAAACAATAAAAATTTGGTTTTACAATTTTAGATCTTATCAAAGTTTTACAAATTATCTTTATCTCTTATTTAATCTAGTATATTTGTATTATTATTAAGAAATATTATCAATTTTTCTAGTTTTTTATTATATACAAATAACAAAACTTTATTAATTAAATTATTATTATTTTCTTTAGTTTTTATTGCTATTTAAGATAATATTGAAACTGAATTTATTTAACATTTGAAAAAATATACAGAAAAAATATAAGAATAATTGAAAAAGATCAAAAATATCCATATTAATTTAAATTAAATAACTTAATTCAAATTCAAATACCAAAAGTTAATTATACTGATATTGATTAATAATATATATTTTATAAAGTATTAGATATTATAAAAAGATCAAATAAATATTATTCAATTAATGAATTAATTATTATTACTAGAACTTTGTAAAATTATTTAGAACTTATAATTATTTTAAATATATATTTAAATATTTATAAAGCTTTCATTTAGCAAAGTTCTAATTATATAATTATTACAAAATATTCATATAAAGTTAATTGTCTTAAAAAATATTGTAAGTATAAAAGAGCTAATATAGAATGTAATACTTGATGTTATTTGAATAATGTTATTAAATATAAAAATATGGAAAATTAGTTATAAATATTAAAATAATTTTTATTATTATGTTCAAATAAATTTTATATAATTATATATATGTTAATTGATTATTTTATTGACATTTAGGTTATTTCAAATAAAAATTAGAATTTGGTAATAGATCCAAATTCCAATTAGAATTCAAAACAAAATAGTTGTTCAGATTGACAATTAATCCACAACAAATACATCTAAATTATAACTGACAAAGTAATTATTTTCCTTTTAAGTGTTGAATTATACAATTTTGCAAAATCAGAATTATTTCGATTGTTGAAATTTATGAATTCTTATGTCAACTTCTTTAGAAACAACCTTCTCTTGTAGTGTAAAATTATATTATTCATTGATGAGTTCAAATAAGTTTTGTTGATTTATGTTAAATTAAAATTATTTTTTGCGGTAATTTTTGCATTTAATCTTCTATTTATCATTCAGATTTATAGTAATTGAAAAAAAGAAATTGGAAAATTTTAAAGCATAACAAAATTTCAAATTAAATTCAATTCTGGTAAAATTTCATTTCATATTACATGTACATGTACATACATGTATATTACGTAAATGCAGATAATGGCAACTTAGCTGATCCGCATTTGCATAAAATAAAAAAAACCGATATTATTCTATGACTCTTCAATTAAAATAGCAAAATAATAGGCATGTTAAATTTTAATAAAGATTGCTTGTGTTTTTGTACTGTATGTGAATATCTTTGTGAAACATGATTTATGGAGAGTTAACATTAACTTTATTTGTCAAATTCAGAATACGTACGTATATCGATATCGATATAGTCACGCTGTTACGTGATTATATAATAAATGTGACTACGTATAGACTGATTTCTCAAAAAGAGTGTGATTATAAAGGGACTTTAACTATACGTTAAAAATATAGATGCAACTAATTGAGTCAAGACCATATAGTTTTACTGTAGCATTCTAAAACTAGCAATTACATGTGTTTTGTTATTTTAAAACTAGCGCTAACAATAATATGAAAAAAAAGTCGTAAATCGTAAAAAAGCCTAAAGCTATGTTATTAAATAAAAATCCGAAATATTTTAAATCTTATTGCTTGTAGGCTGAGACCGATCCCATTCATTTATTCTCTTCAGCAACTGCGGCACAATCCACGTTTGCTGCGCCGAACATTTATGCTTAATAGCGAGCTTATTAATTTCCTGATTCATCAACGTTGACCTAACGTTTGTCAGAATGCAGCCCAAGCGATTCTGTCCTCTTCGATCATTGCCCCCGTCTCCCCAGTAATTATCGTTCGAGGTGTGTTCGTATAAATCAGCAGTGGCTGTTGATAGCAGCTTATATTTCAACTGTGGATATTGAGTGTATTTACACATTTGTGCATGTTCCATCACTTTTTCTTTGAAGATGATGCCATCCGGAGAAGTAGGCGATTCCCAGTTTGTTCTTTTCTCGTCATTCTTATCACGAGCAATTGAAAATGCCTCACGGGCTGTATAAGCATTTCGAATTTTTTTTTGTATAGATAAGTTTTCGAACTTTTGCGCTTGGACTGTGTGTAGATTATAAAATATAAAAGTAAGTTATTTAATTTATAGCGATAGCTTTTTGCTAAATCGAAGTAGAACGCTTACAATAGTGCTCGGTGGTAGGCCAACTATGCTTATCAATGTTCACTTTAGCTCGATAAAAATTTGTAAATTCATAATAAGGTTCATCCTTATTATAAAAATCCACTTTCTGCCCGCCTCTTCCCTTTTTCTAAATTTGACATTATTTAACTATCAACTGAATTATTTATGCAAATTCTTAATCAGGTAAAAATTTACCTCATAAGCTTCCAAAAATTTCATCATTTCAATAGCTACGTGTTTACTTTTGTTACAAACCACATACGTTGCCCCAGCACGATCAAGATCACGTACCCAAAAACGAGATGCATCTGGGCGTATGACAATTGCGTGAAGAGTCTCCCTATCACAGATCTTGCGAATGCTTTTAATAAATTCAGAAACAATGTATCCTTGCGTATCTGTCGCAATGAAGAGCGTAAAGTTTTTCTTATTACGCCAACAATTGATCGCGCAATCAAGTGTGAGTTCTTTGGCGGTGTTGATGGCGTTTGTGGTTTGATTATGCGTTCCGCACTTGAAAATCTCGATTAAGTAGGTGAGTCCATATCGGGTGAATTCTTCCTTAGCTGGTAGAATGTGTGTATAGTCAACATTGAAAAAGATAAACAACGCGACGGAATGAAATGATTGTTTGGGTTGTTGATTTAACAATGGATCCGTTAGTTTGTTAAACACTTGCTCCGGGACAATATCACTGTAAAATTGATATATTGACTCCGAGACCATATCACCAACATATTGACATGCCTCTTTTAGTTTTTTCGTTATCGTTCCCTGATTCTTTTCGTCAGAAGAATTTTGTTCGATATCAGTTTTCATGGCTTCAGTATTATCCTGTAATATTTCCCGTTCCCTGCTCGAATTTTCAGGCGAACTTCTTTTGAGAGTTTTAACATTATTGATCTTGTCTTGTGAAGGAACTTGTGACGGATCATTTATTTGATTTGCAGATTCATTGCTCCTTTGCTCCGTGGATGATGATTGTTCTTGAGTATGGTTCAATTGTTGTTGCTGTTGCGGCGGCGGCTGTTGTTGTTGATACTGCTGCTGTTGCTGTTGCTGCTGTTTCATTTTTCTTTTTTGTTTCTTGGACCTAGCAGTTTGATACTCGGAACCGTCATCATCGTTATCTTTCTTATTTTTATCCATCTCACTGCGAGGAATATTACCATCATGAGTAAATGGTTGATGAGAAGCTTGTTGACTTGGTTGTGCATTGATAGAAGCGTTAGCCATACCCCATGTAACTGGTGACTTCATTTGTGACGAGTGTATTGCATAGTTTGTGGTGGTGGCGAAAGATGCAGCTATTGTCTTCGGATTGGAATCGTTTTTGACTTGTGTGTTGTATTTTCGAACAAGATGTTCATTATAAGATTGCTCTTGTTCTAGTGTCGTTTCTGATTCGCCAGTAGATTGTGTATTTGAAGCTATTTTAAACAAATGATAACAATTAAACCATTAAATACTAAAGTACTGTGTTAAAACATTAAAAGAAATTTACGATAGTTCAAGTTGGACCAAGGTGAAAAGGTGGATGAGATTTCGCTGTTGTCCGACATTTCCGTATCTTCTTTACTTTCGAAATATGAAAAAATGTGATTATTCTTTAGATGGCCTTAAATAAGTTTTCGTGAAAGTGATTTAATATACAATAAATGGCTTGATTTCCAAATGTTCAAGGGATACTTTAAAATGGGGTATTTTATACAGTAACCCTCTATTTCCCAAATGCAATTCACGTGAATATATAGGATCGTTGCGTAACATCTATACATAATTGGTTACAAGCAAGCCAGTGGGAAAAAAAGCTAGATAAACATAAAAGAGCCTTTTATTATTCAGATCTACAGTTAAATACACTCCACGGATCTGTTATAGTGAATCTCCGTTATAAGCGTTATAACAACGAACATAAAAATTCCTTTCTCCGCTGACGAGGGATCCGGTTTAACGGGTCCGCTATAACAGTGTGGAATGTAATTATCAGCCGATCAAATGGATTTTAACAATGCCATCGTCTCCCACCAATATATACGTATAATAGAACGCTCGCTTATCATATCATCGATTTTTGGTTTCATACATGCGAGTATATAAAGACATAAATACGACCAAATTCAAATTTATCTCTTTTATTCCTTCCAATTGCAAGAAAAAAAATGAGTTGTATTATCTTTAATTGCAGAAAAATTTGTTTTCACCAAGAAACTTCTTTGTGTGACACTCATTACAGAATCTTGAATGGTAAATTTTTTGTCTTCTGTATTTTGAATAGTATGGCGATTTTTTTTGAATAATACAGTATTCAATTTATTATTTAGAAAATCCTGCGATTTTTCCCAGCACACATAAAATTTCGTCCGCCCCTGTCACCCCTTTTCTTCCATCAACAAAATATACCCATCTAATGTCTTTACGTAAAGGTACTGCTGGGTATAAAACGATTGAAGCAAAGTTCTTGAAGGATTGGGTCAAGAATAACGCGCAAGGTGAATATTACATTTTTTTATTTATAAAAAATGCAAAATCCATCTAATCATTTTCGTTTTTCTTGTATATAAAATTTCGTATAAAACAGGTTTACGAGTAGAAGCCATTTACAACATTATCTTCCCACCCGTAATAACTAACCAATACAAAAACTACAAATCTCAAATTGAATCTCAAATCCAATATGAAGCTTTAGGTCTTCCAGAAGCAAACGAAAAGTTGCTTTGGCACGGAACCGATCAACTCTGCTGTATTTTATATGATAAGCCAACAATTTTATCTTCACCTACAGATGTGTCTTCGCCATGTGCTACCGCCAATTGTCCTGGTTGCGGCATTCTTATGAATTCTTTTTTGATGAATAAAGTGGGAGTTAATCATCAAGGAAGAAAATTTCAGAGGTTGGGACAGGGATTGTATTTCACGCCGCATTCGAGTAAAGCACATTTTTATGGGCATTTTGGGGTAGGTTTTCGGGTTTTTGTACTGGTTTATTTTTATATTTTGACGATGTATCTGGCGTTTTATTTTGTAGGCCAAGTCTTTACCGAATGATAGTGAACGATATTGCAGAATTATGTTTTTGTCTAAAGTTGAGAATTGAAATTCCTTTATTTCTTCTGAGAAAGTGCTCATTGTTTTAACGTTGCTTTACTAAAATAAACCCGCATCTTTCAGGTGGTTATCGGTAAACCGTGGGAACCTGAAAAAGTTTCGCAAAATGCGCGCGGTCCGCCAAAGGGATACAATTCGACTTGGGGCCGAGTTGGTAATTTATTCTATTTGCTTTTCAATCAATCGATTAAGTGTACTTATCATTACATATTATATTTGTCTTTGTCAGGACATTGTCCACATGGTGGTTCAAAGTTGAATTACGAAGAGTATGCGGTTTATCGGTAAACTATTTCTACCTTATAGTTTGATTTTTAGTCGCAAGGTAATTTCTAAATGGTTTTTTTTATTGAATAATAGACAAGATGCATGTCTACCAGTGAATTATATAGCTTATTCTTATACGTCGAGTAGTGAATAGAAAAAAGAATGGGTTGCACTTTATTTTTATATACATGTATTATGGAATGGTTTCTTGTTATTTCTGCGCGAGTTAAAGTCTTGAATTTTGAATTACGTACTGTGTACACGAACGATTATCCGACGTGTAACATAAATCCAAAAGACTACGTATACATGTACGTAATATCATAGCGATAGTGATACGTAATCACCTAGCGGAAACTCAATAATAAAATTCCGCAATTACGTATGCAAATATACAAATGCTATCAATTGGAACGTCAAGCTCATCTCATAATATGTACTATAAAATCATTAGATAAATTTTTAAGCCGACGTCTCAAACTTTGGCATAATAATATTGATACGTAATTCAATAAAGTATATTTATAAATTTACATTGTTATTGGAGTGTGTAACATATTTCACAATGTACGTAATTTCAACTTATTTTCTTCATTATTTCATTTGTCGTAAACATACTTTACAATTTTTCTGAACCTCTATTCCAAAGGTATTCTAATTTTCGTGCATTCATTTATTAGACTGTCGATATACTTATTTTCGATAGACCATTAAACATTCATAGCTATTTTCTTGGCGATGGATACATTTACTACAATCATGAGTACGTATTGCGATCTGAACACTCATTGCAGTAAGTGAGCACATTCACTATAATTATGAGTATACCAACAATTTAATATTCATCGCAATAGTAATCATTTCAATTCCATCTTTGAGTTCACTCTATAACATGTTTATAGTGATTATACAGTCAAACCTTGACACGTACAACGAAGTGGTCGGGGCTCCCAGTAAAAAAAATCAGTTTATTTAGTAAATTCGGTTTATCCAGGTTTTATTAATGCTTCGTTATATCGAGTGCATGCTGTATTTTAAAACTTTAATGATTATTCATCATAGAACTTCTATTTATATTATAAAATTTCAGTCGATGATACAGAAAAGCACGGAATTATCACAAACGAATTATAAAGCCGAATGGTCTAGTGAAAATAAAGATTTTGATGAAGAAAATGTGAAATTGTATCGAAAGCATTACTTGATTCGAAGCAAACTACATTATGGTTTATAATATACCATTTCGAAAGTGTAGACATGATACTTTTTTGAATAAAGTTTTTCGAAAAATAGATTCTGGCTCGTATTATGCAACAGGTGTAATCTTGGTAAATACGTGCATGCATTAATTCACAAGTAAATTAGCTAAAATGAATTCTATTCACAGGAATATATTATTAAATGGTAGTGTTCACGATACCCTTTTTATGAGAATTTACATCATGAAAACTGTCAAAATTCGATTTAGGCGACTATGCGATTTAGCGATAACTAATTAAAAGCTCGACAACTCAAACACTTCTAACGCTGATATAAAGTGCAGGACACTTAAAGATGCCAATAAAATTAAGGCAAAGGATCTTTATACAAAGATCATACAAAAATAAGGAGGCCATATTTTGTAGTAAATCGGTAATAGCGACCCCTTTTTCTTGTATGATCTTTGTATAAAGATCCTTTGCCTTAAAGTTTACTAATTTTATTGGCGTCTTTAAGTGTCATGCACTGTATGAAGCTTTGGCGTAATCAAATACCGGCCGGTACATATGGGCCAGGAACTCTTAAATCGACAATATATTTCATGTTAAAAATTCTATCAACTTCTTAACTAAGAAGTAAATCCAAAATTTAACCGGTAATATTATAGAAAAGGACTTTCTTGATAATACGTATTACCGGTCAAGATTTGGATTTACTTCTTACTTAAGAAGTTGATAGAATTTTTAACATGAAATATATGGTCGATTTAAAGTTCCTGGACCATAGTTTTACGAAAAATTCTCGCAAATCACATGATTTATGTTTACATGTTCGTATAGTTGTGTGGAGAAGAGCATTCGAAAAATTCTGCGCTAATTAAGGTTGACTTTAGAATTAAGGTTATGATTAGTTAGAATCAAGATTACAGTATATCGATCGATATGTAAAATTGCTTCTCAGACATTTTTTATTGTGGGATTTTTTATTTTCTTGTAGAATTCAAAATCAACGATGACAAATATTGAAAGTACACATTATTGGAAAATTATAAGGAATCTTGGCAATGTTTCCTAAAAATTTAAATCCTAATTAATAAAAATTGAGATTAGCCGATAATGACTAAAAAATTAATAATCACCTCGTCTTTGCTAACAATCACAATATCATTTCGCTGTTTCGCGAGGACGTCTACCATGAACATCGTTTTCACTTGCTTACCATCGCAATATCCGAGTGACACCGCCGCATTCTTGGCGAACCACATTCCTAAGAATTCATGTTAATAATTGAGAATATCAACACGAAAAAAGCTGGATGTACATACTTCCTCCTTCGCGTTTGGAATAGGCACTCTTATTGCCTTCGCGTAGAATTCCACATACACCACAATTACCAGCAGCACAAGATGGCCTCAATGTTGTCATTAGACTTGTAGGATCACATGATGTCTTTGTCCCATGAAACATTCGTTGAGTGATTCTATTGGTATCAGTATCAGTAGTTCCTGACATTTCCTTCTTCAACGCAAGATGTTTATCAACAATGCTCTTTGGCATTTGCAATCTGAATATCGCTTTGACGGTAGAGTTTGGCAAAGTTTGAGTAAATCTTTTATATGCATTCTCATAATCGATTTGATTCGGACAGAGAAGGGTCAATTTAGTTTGGGTCAATTTTGAACAATCTGTCCAAAAACATCCGATTGAACAAAAAGAATGAGATTTTGTTCGATCTGTTGGATTGAGATAAGCCTTTCGATCACATCCAATTCGAATGCAGTTGGGACCCGAATTTCTGTGAATGCGTGCACAGGTTATTCCACAAAAATGAAACCTTTGACCTTGAGAATTAACATAAACTGTTTTATTGCAATTCGTATTAGCACATTTCGGTAGAGATGGTGCGAGATTCGCAATGGCACGTGCACATGTTTTTCCACAGCAGGAATATTGAGTGCCAGTCAAATCGACGTGACAAGGTCTAAAGCAGCTCGGATTGGCACAAGTTTTCGATTGTGTTTTACGAATAGAATTTTTGCCAAAAAAAGGATGAATATGATTGTCAGGACGAATGCAAATTTGATTATTAGCGTTAAAGAACAGTGAAGAGGACATTGGAGAGAACAACTAAATACATGTAATAGACAGAATAACAAATTTCAAATACATGTAGCCCTATTTATACAATACGTACATTGTTTTATATTCAAGTGATTATTAAAATAAAAATTCCCTGATTCAGAAACGGATTCTAATATATCTAACTCCGAATTTTTTGCCATAGGATAGTCTGAATCTATTTTTGAAAAACTTGATTGTATTAGGAAACAAAAAAGCATTATCGTTATGCTTACATTTTTATCTCGTTTACAAACTCCGATGTAAAATCGATATTTGCGTTGAATCACGTAATGATTCAACGCAACTTCGTATTCTCCAATTTATTTTCTTCACGATTCCACTGCGTCTAACCACAACGCTTTATAAGCCTCTTTTTGCAAGGTTTATTAGGCTGTCGACATCTTTGTGTTGATAATAAGCGCATTCACTACAATCATGAGTATTGTGATCTGAACATACTACGTACGTAGTACGTACATACATGTACAGTACATGTATTTAAAAGACTTTAAAATGTTAAAACAAACAAGATACCGATTCGTAGTCTTTTTATTATTAAGATCTGCGTTTAGGCGTTCATTCACATATGATTACACTGCTCACCCGCAGTAACACAAACCAATAAAGATGTGTAAATTTTGATCAACCGACAAAACAAATCCGACACCGGAAAATGAAAAATGCGAAAATATGGGAAACAGATGTCCAAATCTAATTTGAGTACTAATTAAAAACGTCGGAGAGGAAATTTTACATAATATATTAACTTTCTCATTCTAATCCTAACCCTAAAATCAATTTTTAATTATTATCGCTATCATGTGCCGGGTTGCAGTTACTGCAGGTGGGTCAGATCTTTATGGTTTAGAGTGCGTAAATTGATTTGTCTTGTTAACGTTAACGTTAAAAGAAACTTCTTACTACAATGTACATTTAAGTTTGCGTTTGACAATGACGACGTTTTGCTTTATTATATTATCCCGAAAGCACCCCAATAAATTGATTAAATTGAATTTGCGTACATTCTAAAAATAATAAAATGCAACCCCATAAATGCAAAGCTCCCCTAAAATGCAACCCTCTATTTGGAATGAATTCTATCGCTATGGTCACAAACTATGATCGTTGCGTAAATATAACGATAATTTGGGTACATGCATTCGGTGGGAAAAAAGTACTGCTTTCGGAATGATAAAGAGGCCTTCCGTTTTTATAACGATAAGACGATAAGAAACAATAATGATCGAAATTTTCTATGAATGTCTCATTTGAATGATATCGTTGCATCATTTGATGGCATATAGAATAAATGGATGTACAGTATGAGCAAAAATATCGATATGTTTTTTTCTATAAGTGCAAACTCTAAAAACGAAGCTAGTATCTGATCTCGAGGACTTGCATTTATGGATGTTTCACTGTAGGTAGATTCACACCAAGTAAATAACATAAGCAATAATATTGGCAGGAGACATAACATTAGTTATAATGTAAACTAAAAAAAATAGTAACAGTGAGTAAACGACGAAAATTTTGCAAACAAAACTATTAATTTGATGTCAACAATATCGATATATATGTATTTAATTTTATCAATTGCTAGAAACAAGAAACAAAACGGTATTTTTTTTGCTGCTATCGATATAATTCTGTACATGTATATAAATACTCTAAATTTAGAAATAATATGAATACGTAAAATAACGATAAATTCGGCTTTATCGTTATACTTAACGATAATCTCACTTTGGTAATTTAATAAAGTGCAGCAATATTCTTTTGATATACTAATACCGTATTTTATAGTTTTCATGTATGATACTCGTCATATTGATTATTTTGTAGTAAAGATTCGACAGGCGCGCGTTTATAAGAATTACTTTTTGATATTAATTTCTGTCTTTCTAATTTAAGACATTCATTAAATTCTTCTTATAACGAGCTCTAGCGGTAGGCTGAAGTGCAAAGTATTCAGTTTGTACATGTATCTGTATCCATATCTAAGAATTGACAAAATTGTAAAGTTCCTTAGTACATGTAGTTTATCTGTTTTCTGGGATAGTGTTGCGGGTAGTAATTAGGCGTAATCAACGATTTTACCTACAACAATGGGTTGAGAGAGGGTAATTAGACTAGATGACTATTGATGTCTTACTCCAGTGCCGATATCGTTATACTAATAATGAGAGGGGGGAGAGAGAGGGAAAAAGAGAGGGAGAGAGAGACTCGAATAAAATTATATAGGTAAGGAAATTTGGGTTTTGTTTATTCTTTTATTAATAGATATTTTGATTATTGATTTTTTAACAATAACAATTTGCTTTTTTTCTAGCTAAAAGCCCTAAACTATTCTACACAAAGCGCTTTTACAATCGATCAATATGCCGTTTTATCAACAATAATGCCTTTTCAATTAATTACGATAATTTTTACAAGTCTAATTTATTTGGAGAAGAATTGTACGCAATTTAATTCTATCTTTTATTGATGTTTTTAAGGACCTTTTTATATTTTTGCTTATTACATTTTATTATTAGATAAAATTGGAAATACTATGGGTGGGAAACAAAAGCGAAAAGCGAAAATAAAAGCAAATTGTAGAAGTAAAATTATTATCATTGTTAAGAGGCGAATTTTAAAACGAAAGACGGTTGATTAACAAAGCCAAGTGAAAAGCGGAGGATAAACAAAAGCGGAAAAACGGGTAATCAACAAAAGCAAATTTTGAGAGCGAAAAACGGAGAAAAAGTGAATATCGCAAACGAATTACTATTATGGAAAAGAAAAACAGAAGTGTATCTGAAATAGGAAGTGCAGGACATTACACAAAGAGGCTCGGATAGGCGAAGTGAATTGTTGAAATCGAGATGAGTGAGCCTCTCCGGAAATCACGAGATCAACGAAATTTGTTATCTCCCGGTAACAATAGCGATAGGATCACATTTTCAATAAATTTGTACCATCCCAGTACATAATCCCGAAAAAGTAATTTATATGATTATGATATTGAACTGAAATCCCAGGCATATATTGCTAAAATTTAAACTCCAAATGAAGACAAAAGTCTGGTTAATCCCTCAGTACGTACGTATTTTGTAAAATACTGGTACAGGACTTAGAACATTTATAAATAAACCCTTTAGTTGATTAATCTAATAATTCCCAACCCATGTTCAGAGATTTGTAATTCTTTTATTAACGTTAAACTACTTATGAAATTTTATTTCGTGACCATTCTCATTTTTACCTTATTAAATGTGACGATAGTTAACGTTAATGCTAATTATTTGAATTACAAAGTATATTAAAGATATAGTACTAAAATCATATATTTTCTAAAAAAATTGCATTTTTACAAAGAATAATAATTTTCATGCCTTTTTTTCATTATTGTTTTTTGTCGATTACCTTATTATGACACATATATACGTATTTCTTATGACACAAGACTGTGAGAGACAGGATAAATACATTTGATAAATCAACTTCCTATATAGTATTTAAATCTTTCGATATAAACTAAATTTTTAGATCTTAATGCTAAATAAATTTCAAAATGTTTCTATGAAGAATAAGTAATCAAATACCTTTTGCAATTATTATCAATGGTCATCAACGTAACCATATGCATTCTTACAAGATCAAGTACAAAGTGACCAAGGCAAGAACACCTTTTTGCTTCATATCATCAGAGTTCGCTCCACGTGAGTGCTTCTCCAACTTGTTTTCATCAATTCCAGTGTCTAAATCCATTCCAAAAGTTCATGGTAACAAAACTGAACAATATTGTGCATCAGATCGATTTTTAGTAAACACGTTACAAACCTTTATGACATACAATGGTGATGTACTAAAATCCAAGTAGTATATCTCAGACAATTCATTATTATTGTGTAAATGAACAGTGAGATGTCTATAACGAATTAAGGAATACTGAGAAACAGAACAGATCTTTGTCAAAGAGAGCAGAGATCTCATCAAAGAAAATAAGTATCTTCTTGTCAACACTCATTAAAGATATTATCCTTACGATCTTGACTAACGACATCTCAAAATTCAAATTTTGTTTTCTGAAAAAAATCAATTTGAGATATCTTTGTAATTATTATTATTAACAAAGCAAGCAAAATTTTCTTAACCTGGCCTGGTCATTCAGTAAAGTTTATTGATATTCTCATCAAATTTCTTCTGGAAAAAATGTTCTGATCAAAGACCGAACGGACTCACACCAACGTTATCATTTTAGAAGATAAAAAATCAAAAATATATAAATCATTCAAAAATTCTTAATTTCATAGAGTTACAGGTGGATGTTCAGTCGAGGGCTCCTTGCAGAAGCACATGTACATAAGAGAACACACATTTACCAGTTCATGAGCGGGCCATATTCAGATGACTGGAATAGTTGTAAAACTTGTTGTCATCATTGGCAATCATGTCTATTTGATTGTTTACTCAGGATATTAAAAGCCTTGTTGTGTAAATGTAGCAAAGACATCTAAAACAAAATCTGTGTCAGTCGTTGCCAGCACACATGACTTCTGCAAAGCATGAAACTTGTCCTCTGCAATGTCTGTTTATGACGAACTGACGGTTCTAGTGATAAAAGTTCGTTATATCAAATTTACTCTATTTTATATAGCGAACTATAGTAAATTCAAAAATTTTTATTTCACTATACTCGTGTTCGTTATAAAAGGTTTGTTATATCCAGAATTGACTGTACACTGATAGATGGGTAAAAAAAAGCACAAGTTAGTTAATATAGTATTCCTGCATACCTTCACGGTTTACTATCAACAGATGGATAAGACACAATCAGTCAACGTGGCAATGTACATGTACGTATATCAAACATTCCCTTAAATGGACAAACGGAATGGGATGGAAAATAATTTTGCAAACTGTCACATGCTACAAATAGCAGAGAACATTTTCACGTTCTCTCAAATACATTGTGTGATATTTCATCTGTCTATTCTTTTCCTTTCTAACTTATTTAAACGTGATTACTCATACAGGTATTTTTCTTCTGCCACCAATTGTTTGTTGAGATCCTGAAAAACATCGTCCAATATTTCCTTCTTTCTATTTTTTTTCCTGAAACAAGTGATATGAGGTGATATTTGGTAGAATATTTTTGAGTCAAAAATAAAAAATTATGATATTATCGAGCATTTATTGTAAAATTTCTATTCATATTAGTGTCACAATTATTAAACATAAAAGCACAGCACATTTCATAAAGTAAACTCAGTCAATTCTTTCAAATATGTAAGGTAGCTCTCTCTATTTCCATGCATGCACCTATTTCCGTGTACTCAATATCTCATAATTTTATTATAAAAATCTACTTTAGGTTATTAATTAAATATGTTCAGAATATAATTTTAGTTATATTTGTATTTTTTTGATAGTAATTTATAATATAAATAAAATTGAGAATCTATTTCATGTACTTAATATCTCAAGATTTTATAAAAATATAGTTTAGGCTACAAAGAATTAACACAAATTGGTATTATTAATTATGCAATAAATTAAATAAAAAATGAGAAATAAATCAAATAATTATATAATTATAAAACACATAGATGCAGGAAATAGAACAATATATTCTAAATTTATAAAGTTTATACTGATTTTATTATTTCTTTTTTTATATAAATAGTTAATAAAAATTTTATATAATTAATTATACTAGTTGTTAAAAAATTTATTTAAATTTCTTATAAGATCTGGAAAACAAGTTTGTTTAATATTAAGCAAGATATAATTTTGTTAAATATAAATAAAAAATAGTTAAAATTGAATATTTTTTTATTTTTACTATTTTTTATTTAAAATTAAACAAAATTACATTTTTCTTTAATTAAATATTCGTTTATAATTATAAAATAAATTTAAATATATATTTTTTGAAATATAAAAATATATTTTCTTAAAAATAATTGCAATATTAATTAATAATCTTTGAATATTATAATTTGTAATTTTTAATAAAAATTTAAGTTACTTATATTATTAAACAAATTTGTTTTCTAGATCAAAATTGTTAATTAAATTTTTGTAAAATTATATCTAAAAAACTGAATTTGTGAATATATATAATATTATTTGTATAAAAAATATTTTATATATAATAATAAAAAGTATATAAAAATAAAATAGATTACTTTAGTAAATACAAATTTTGCTAATATTATAATAATTATATTAAGTATTCAAAGTATAATATTTATAATTTTAGTAAATATATTTATTATTAAGAAATTAAGTACTATATATATCTATTATAAATAAATTCATAAAATATATTAATAATTTAATAAAAAAAATATATGAGATTTAATTAAGGAATAAAATATAAATTTAAATAAAGTATTTTGATAAATTGATCTGAATCAAACTTTTATCTGAATTTGAAATTCAAATTGAACTCAAACTGAACTTTGACTTGAGTTCAAAAAAAGTTCAAAGTTTAAATTAACTGTTATATAAATTTGAGTTTAATTTAAATTTGATTAAAGATTATTATATAATATTATATACTAATTTGTAGTTCTAAGTAAAAGTTATAACTTTAATTATAAATATTAAGTATTAATTATATTATTTAGTAAGAATTAAAAGTTTATTTAGAAATAACTAAATTATTTTTATTTTTATAATTATTAAATTTTATTATAAATTATTACAAGTTTGTTTACTAATTATTAAATTAGCTTATAAATTTAAATCTAGATTGAAAAAGAGTAATAAACTGATAAAAATATTAAAAGAAAAAGAGTAATATCTAAAGCTTATATTAATTTCTATAGAAATTGTGTTTACTTAAAAAGAGATAATAATATAAAAGAGTTATAGAATAATAAAAATAAAAAGAGAAGAAAAAATATAAAAAAAATAAAATAATAAATAATAAAGAGAATTTGAAAGACTAATTTTCTATACTTGTATAAAGCTTTTTAGAGTTAAGATAATATAATAGTAATAACAATAACAAAGACTTTTTTATTTTGTTTTTTTATAAATGAAAAATATCAAAATAATAAAATAAATTTGAAAGTCTAATTTTTTATACTTACATAAAGCTTTTTATATCAGTAAATTTGATAGATATCAGATTAATAATGATCAATAAATATGTTAATTATTGCTGAATTTTGATTATACTAATTTAAAATCTGTACAAATCTCTAAAAATAGAAATTTTGGAATAATATAATTCAAAAACTATAATAATTAGCATATTTACAGATTATTATAGTTTTTTGAATATAAATTAAATAGATAAATGATAAATAGATTGATTATATATATTATTAATTTTTTTGAAGTTTATTACAGACATAAATTTGACTTTAAAATTCTTTGCCTATTAGTTTTTCAAAATATATATTTATTTAACAAAAAATAATTTTTTTATCAAATCTTATCATAATATATACCTCTTAATTTATAGATTCTATTGGAATTATATTATTATCATTTTTAGAATTATTATTTATAATGATATTTCTAAAATATGATAAGTGATTGTGTTTAATTAAAAGATTAGATATTGAACTATCAAAACTTAAAATTTAAATATCAAATATTAAAATAATGAGATTGAACATAACTTTTAATAAGAAACTTAACAAAAATAAATATAATAACTATCAAGATTTTTCCAAAGTATCAGTTAATGATAGCTATATAAAAATATAAATATTGTCTTTCTTTAGATCAATAATACAAAAATAAAAATAACATAATATCTTTCTGATATTTCTCAAAACTTAAAAATAATAATAATGCAAATAATAAATAATACAAATAATAAATAATACAAGTAATAAATATGAATAATAAAAATGTGAATAATAATTTCTTGTTAAGATGACATAATTAAAAGATCAAATTAATATAAATTATAATCAATTTTTATTATTAAAGTATATTTTGTAAAATAATATTTGATCTTAATAACTTGATTTGAATTAATAATGGTTCTAAGCTAAAATATATACTGCTTATATATCTATTTATATCTCAAAAAGAATCAATTAAAATCTAATATATTCTCATATATTATGAATAATACATAATATTATTTCAATTTGCCAAGTGTTGTACATTTAAATCTAGTGTTAATATATGTTAAAACATTAAAATACTATTGGTACTTCTTTGCTAGTACACAATAAAACTAATTAAATATGAAATAAATTTAATATAGCACAAGGTAATACCAATATAATACAAAAACAAATTAAATAAATGAAAAGAATTAATTAAAATATAAAAATAAAACACATGCTAAATCTTTATAAAATAATTTATATTATAAAATAAATCTAATTTATAATAAAGAATCAATTAAAATATCTTAATAAAAACCAATTAAATTTCTAATAATTATTGTTTTTGTTAAATACTATCATCATTTGAGAGAAATATTATTATTATAAATAAAATTGAGCTTCTTATAATAATGATGCTATATATATCTAATTAATCTTTGTCTTAATATATAAATAAATAGCTAAATAATATATAACATATCATAATAATAACAATATTATACTCTTTGATATAGTATAAATAAGAATAATTATACTTTTTTGATTTATTTAACACAATATCATACCAATGAATTATAGCAAGATTATATAAGTTCTTTATTAATTCTTGAAAAAACTATAAAAAGAGCAGTATCTTTTGGAAGAAAATGCAAAGATTAATTCATTTAAATTAAAATTGCTAAATTTGAAATTACATTTTACTATTCTTCAAAAGTCATATTTATCTTTCCAGATTCAGCATTTTTTATCTGATTTATAATGATTTTGGTCTTTAGCTAAAATTATTATAATATTACTGAATCACTCTTTGTTATAAAAACTTCTAGATATTCTCAGAATTTTAATATTTTTCAAATGAATCACATTATAAATTTTTATACAAAAGTCTTCACTTTTAAATTCTTATAATAATATATTGAGAAATATATCTAATATAGTGATTATATATAATAATTTTTCAATAAAATTTGAATATAGTAGACTCTTCAAATTCTTCAACAAAATCACTTTTGCTTCAATAATATCCAAAGATAATTCTTATAATATTTTATCAAATCCTATAGTTTTACAATAAATTATCTTGCTTGTCATCAAAGCCAATTCTTTGTGCTTCATCTGTAAATATAATTTAGAATTTATAATAATTGATTAACTTGAATTATTGCATTTATTATTTACTGTACTGTATTTTTTCTATTTAATAATTATTATAAATTTTTTATATATAACTTCTGAAGTATTTTATATATTTTTATCAAGAGATTATTCAAGATTTCATATTTGCAAATTATCAAAATTATATAATAGCACCAAGTATATAGTTTAGAAAAATTATATTCAATAATGGATGATAATGAGAAGATATTCTTAAATTTAATCGATCAATCAGCAATGAGAATCTGTATTCATTTTCAAAGTTTATTGCTATAGTTACTTTAAATGAAAGATTTCTTTACTGTTAGTAAAAGAGTCATATAAGTTAGAAGAGAGAAATAAACTAATAAAATTGATTAGTGCAAAAATAAGTATCTAAACCTGTACAAATTTTGACAGAAATTGTTAAATAATTCTATTAAGAATGAAAAGAGTAATTAGGAGAATGTTGTTATCATAGTAACATAAATTTCTCTAATTCGATAATCTTTCTTTGATTATGCGAAATTCCCTTTTTCTTAATTTTTATAATTT
>CAJVPL010000680.1:0-21406 GCA_910591945.1 Ambispora gerdemannii | reverse complement strand
TAAGTTATTACAATATAAGATATATTATACATGTTAGATAAATATGATATAGTAAATAATGTTAATATGTCTGAGAATTCTGCTATCTCTGTTATCTCTACAATCTATGTTTTATCACATGACTAAAATTAAGAAATTAAGAAATTAGGGATAATTCTGGATCGTAACAATGCTTTTAAGAAGATTGAATTGATAATTAACTTTGATGTAAATATTGTGTTTATCCAATTTGAATGTGATATTTGAATTTCTTTTTAAAAAGTCATTCACAGAGGGGACACCAAAAATCTGCTATCATTTCTAGTTCTTATATATGAGAATATTTAGAAATAGCTAACAATGACTATGTTCATAACAGATTTTAAATAAGAATAATATAACTAATAATAGTGAATGATTAATAATGATAAATTAATAAAAATATAAATATAAAATGAATATTGAATGTGTTTAAGTAATAATAAAGTAATGCTAAATCTAAATATATAATATAAATTAAAGTTACAAAAGACAAAGACAATATGATAATAATTAAGAATAAACTAAGACAAAAACAAAGATAAACAAAGAGAAAATAAGAAAAAATAATAGAAAAATAAGAAAATAAAACAAATAAGACAAACAAAAGTGAATAAAAGAAACAAAAAGGAACAAGATAAGACAAAAGTTAAAATCAGAATATAATCTTCTTAGTTTATTTCAAGTCAATTCTCATGTTACATATAGTAAATTTGAGTTATGCTGATCTAAATGTTATTTATATATATATAGATTACAAAGTGAAATCAATAAAAATATAAATCTACAACATGTTGGAACATGATAACTATTATATAATATTAAAAAGAGGTTTGTGTAAAATCTATGTGTCACTAATTAAATTAATGTAACAAAAGATTAAAATAAAGTACCAATAAGATTTAAAAGATAAATTAATGTGAAATTACTATGAATTAATTAATTAAATAAATGATAATGGAATTTAAATAAAAATGATATGATAAAAATAAAAAATAATTGGATAAAAATATTGATTATTGCTATTGGATAATAATAGAAAAAAATTATAAAATATAAAAATAAAATAAAAATAGTAAAAAGAATATTACTGTGCTTTTTGATAATAAATACATATTAATAACAATCTTTTTAAATAATAATTGGCTTTTTTTAATTCTTTACTCCATTTCGAAAACAATAATTAATTTGTAATATTTTGGCTATATGATAAATATTTATTTTATAAACTTCTTAACTAAGAAGTAAATTCAAAATTTAATTTGTAAATATGACAGAATATGCTTTTTTTTAAACATATTTACAAATTAAATTTTGAATTTACTTCTTAGTTAAGATATTTATTTAATTTATGAAATTTAAATGTTAAATATTATGCATTATATATTTCATATTAGCAGACAAGATTATTATTCTAGTCATCATCATCATATTTTCTTAAATCTTTCTTTTGTTTTGAATCAAACTAACAAGATAATATAATAATAATAATAAGAATGTAATGAAAATAATAATATAGGTAGACAATTACAAGTGTGACTTTACCATTACTGTATCAAATTATCATATTATCATATTACAATGCTATTGGTCAATTATAAAGCACGTGATAAATGATCGTCATACAGAAAATTGAAACATTTTACATGATTGTCGAGTATAGATTACTTAAATCATATATTATTTTAATTTGGGGAGGATACTTTACATTTTCGAATTCATAATTTGTTTTCGTCCCGTCCAAGGATGTCTCAACTTAAAAACTTTTATTAAAATGAGTTTCTAAGCATTTTTAATTATTCACTCAAAATAGATTTTCATAATAAAATTTTGTGCTATTTGTATTTTTGTGTCTCAAATTTATCTTAACTTTGTCCAAGATGTTTCATGTACAACACTGCCCGGGCCTTATACAAAAAATGCACACCAAAAACTAAGGAGGGTACTATGATCGGGAGCTCACGAAATACGTATACAATTAAAAGTTCGATAAACCGAAGGCCTCGGATTATTCAAAAATAAGCTTCGCTTAACGTTATAAAGTATTATCAATTGGTTAGTTTCTGAAATTCTTTGATTTAACGCCAAAAATTTCAATGGTGATCATTTACATATAAGGAAAAATAATAATAAATTTTTACATGAAGAAATTCAACAAATCAAAAATAAAGCATGTGATGTAACATGCACTGAGCTAAAGTATTTGATGGCTTTAGACCTGTTGCACCATATTTAACTGGACACTGGACTTATAAGGCCAGTGATCTCAGGTTGTAATACAATGCAAATTTCTGATACTAGAGTCAGTGCTTTACGGTAAACAAATTATGTATTTCATTTTTCTGATTTCTCGTGGAAGGAAACTAACGGGCGAATGGTGTGTAGCAAAATATTTACAAAACGAAAAAGTGTGCGTGGCGGGGATTTTCTTAAGAATGATATAATAATAGCTTAATAAGGGTAATTAATAAATATTAGAAATTTTTTATAATAACAACTGGTCAATTATAGCGTGTAATGGTTTTCTATGCATATTAATTTTGTATAATTAGAATAATATATGATAAATTCCTTTAAAAGACATAAAAAAAAAACGTAATATAAAAAGAAAAAGCTATAACTTCGATGAAATAAAACCCTCGAGCGAAAACAAAGAAAAATAATATGACGAATGTTGATATAATTGACTACTTTTTTAAAACGAAAAATAAAGTTAATAATAATTAAATGTAAGAATAATTCTGGAAAACTGTATTTAAACGTATTCGGCTTATGGATGACAGTTAAAATTCTGAAATTGGAAAAATTACACACCCTTAATGGTTCGCGTTGCTTTGATACCAAGTATTTTGAGTGTGTAAATGTGTATAGCTGTGATATTGAGGATTCGACGGAACCTGCGCGCTTACAGGTAGACCAATTTGCGGCGCTGATTGTGAAGGTTGGTGTGTAATCATTCGCGGTGGCATTGCATTATAGGCAAAATTCCAATGGCATGGATCTATTAAGCAAGTTAAAAGAATGAAAAATATGCCATAATTTTTATATTTCAATACTAAATAATTACTCCAAACAAAAACCTGCTGGTTTTATAGTAACTGAATTACCGCCTAATGTCTGCATACCGGCTAATGGTGGCATGTCACTCAAAGAAGGTGGGCTTGGAATCCCGCCTATAGATGTTGGTCCATTCCAACAATGTGTTTCTGAAAGTTGTGATTGATTACCATTTTGTATTTGACTCGCTCCAAAAGTGGATGTGTTGCCAATATTAGCATTTTCGCTTTGTTGTTGATCATGCAATGAATTATCGCAATTTATTGATTCTACTTCACTTGACAAAAAACCCTCATCAATCGAAGAATTGCTATTAACGCTGGAAGAACAAGTGTTACATGCTAATTTCTGGTCAGATATCGAAGGATTATTATCGGGTGACAAAGATCCTTTGACCATAGGTATTGAAGATGTATCATTGTCATCAAAAGAACTTAGTTCGACAGGTGAAGTGCCTTCCAAATATCCAATTCTGTTGTCATTTGCATCCCGAAATTTTGAAGCACAATTCGATTTTGCGGTTTCAATTGAGGCCAAAATAGGACTTTTTTGATTAAGACGAGTCTTGTTATGATCTATATGTCCGGAAATGGTGCTGTCAGTTAGTAAATGGCTTCCATTCGATAGTAAATCCATAGCCATCGTATTTCTGTTATTTTTTTGAGCTGAATCTATGGCTACGTTGCCGCCAATTACTGAGTCTTTATAATTGGTCCAAGGAGGAATATGCTGGCCTAATGATAAACTATTGTTAAAACGATGATTCGTGTTCATCATTACTGAAGTTTGATGATTCATCATTCTATTAGTTGGTATTTGGCAATATAAAGATGAATTCCCATTAGATGCGGCGGAAGACATCATTTCTTGTTGTTCAAAATTAGGCGGCAATAATGAAGTCGCGCCTGCAAGTACGTTAAGTCCCGAATGATAATTTGTACTTATACAATTAACATCATTGGACGATGGAATTCTTTCCGAAGACGAGAAATTATTGATAGTATTCCTTTCATCATTAATTTGATATTCATATTTAACCGGAATGGAAGGATCTGTCGTCGTCATATTCTGGTATCTTGATGCGTGGTTCTCATTTTGATTTTCATATTCGACAGCATTCTCCACCATTATGGGACTAGGAAGACTGACAGTACTTTGCGAGCTACTATCATTTTCGAAAGATGAAGCCTGTTCATGAAAAGCCAACACATTATTTTCAAGAACTCGAGATTCTCCAATATCAATAAGAAGAGACTCTTTATCTTTGACGGGATTTTCAAACGATGGAGCAACATTTTCATATCTTTCACGCTCTATTCTTCCAAAATGTTCGGCGTTATTGACTTCAGCATTTCTCATATTGTCGAACTTGAGCGATGAATCATCATTTAATTTTTGTGACTGTTGTTGATTCTTTTTACTTGGCCGTCCTTTCTGACTTGGTATGTTTTTAACTAAAATGGTGCCTGCAGGGTAGCTACATAAAAGATCAAGGTTTGAAGAGGTAGACGGAAAAGACATTGGAGGATATAAAATAGGATCGCACAATGGTGATGGCGTAGATTCAGTTGAAGCTTGCATTTGAGATCTCGATTGGTTATTTTTATTATGGTTGTTATTACTGTGATTGTGATTGTTATTAGAAGGATTCGTGACGGCATCAGGATCTATTTTTATAATTTGGCAGATCTCACGAATCACTGTATTGAGTGCTTGGTGAACTTTTTCCGTGTATTCTTTGCTTGAACAGACAAGAGCAGCGACACGAGCAGCCATCGCCATCGTTTCGATCACTCGAGTTTCCGTTTCCCTAGCTTTAATCTTGCGTCTATTTCGCAAATTATGATACATATAAAAAATTAGAATAAGCGCACACGTGTATCCAAAACAAGTAATACCAAGTTAAGCACACGACTGCGATGCAATGCTCGATCAGTAAATAAATCAAGGATGATGCAGCAAAACCCCATTTTGTGTAAAATTCATGCTGAAATTTTTTATATTTGCCGATCGTATATTTTTAAAGGAATAATGATTATTGGATCCACGACAATAAAAATTTGATGTACAATTTTCCGTTCATATGAAATCAAACTGAAAAAAAAACTGACCTTTCTTCCGATAATCTATTGTAAAACCTTCTTTCATCCCACAATATATTAGGAAATTCTTGTTGGACAGCAATGCGTATTTCGTTCGTCGCCAACCCCAAACTGGCATGATATGCAATACGTTCCACGACACGTGGCGGCCACGGCAATGGAATATGTTCAGGTGGTGACAGCTCATGATTATGTTCGGAAGATTGTGGATTTTGTGATTTCCTAAATTCCCATAGACGATCTTCTTCATTTTGGAACAAAACAATTCGCCATTTACAATCACATCGAAGAGAGGATCGTTTTCTTTTAGTTTGCTTGCCAGTCTTTTTCGAGTCCGATAGTCCTTCACGTGAGCAATACAAATACACATTCTGATATAAAAAGTCAAAGAGACCAGTAATTTAGAGCATTGTTGTGTAATATTCATTTTATTCCAGAATTTATTTATTATGCATTTATATATTTATGTATTCAAAAGTCTAGAAATTTGAATCGTGAATTTGGGTATATATGCATACTTGCCTTATTGGCGCTTGTTTCTTGCTTTACAGTGAAACCATACTCTCTCGCTAGCTGACGGCATGTTCCAGTGGCCAACTGGGAAGTCGCGAATTTCAAGGAATTGAGTCTAGCATAAAATGAATCCATCTGGATAACAAACCGGAAATTATTATTAAAGTTATGCATATTTATGAATTTTCTCAGATAAAAAATCATTCAATGATAATGTAATGAATATCTTTAGCGTTAGGTCTATTTTTGAATTTATTGTTTTTAAATAAGGCAATAAATAGTAAGAATAGTAATCGTTATCAACTCACAACCCCAAATTCAGGTGTAGGAGGCATACCAGCCACGCGAAGAATACAACCAGGAAACGAGACATTATCTTCTGGTAAAAAGGACATGTATGTAAGTTTTGGTGGTGTTCGAGGTGGTGAGTAGGTAGGATAGAGGATAGGCGAGAAAAAGTTTTTTCGTAGTGGGAAAAGACAGAAAAATGGAAAAGATAGAATTTTCCTATAACAGATAGACTACACTTAGTGAGGCGCACGCAGAAATATTAAAAATATCATAAAATATATTTATTTTGAAAGTGGAAAGGTCTTTGGATGAAAGTGATGATAGATATACCGATACTGTGAAAAAAAATCAAATTTCAATACAACACACACATACACTAAAGTGAATATTTATATACGTATATATATAGATATATATATATATATATACGTATTAGAATATACTGTAAATTATTTTTATATAAACAAAATTCTGATCTAAGATAATAATGATAATTTTGCAGTTTACTTATTCGTATATGCTTGTCAATAATTCATTGTTTAGGAAGACAAAAATTTGACAAAGGAAGTATGAATCTATGAATCGGGTACCAAATTTTCTTGATCGAATATCTTATAAATTACATACGAAAAACAAGCTTATTTACAGATATCCTTCTTGTAAGCTGCTGTAGAAGGAAGACAATAATAAATTCCAGTGCAGCACTAACAATAAAGAGAAGAAAGCAAATCATGTCAGTTTATTAAACAAGAAAAGACGTGCGAATCCTTAGAAAATAAATAAATAATGTAATTGAATCCACTTTGTGGATTCATGTTTCGAGATTTGGGAACGAGAAACAGTTTCTGAATCTAATTATGATAAATAAACAAATATTGATCAAATCCGCTGTCTTTGACTCTCTAATCTTGTAATTGTCAATGCTTTTATCTAAAATTAGAGAATAAAACATTTATAAAGGCGCATTTAAATAAATATGAATACTTAATAATTGACAATAAACTTTATTGTATCATTATCGTTATTATTTGCCCGACGATGATGAACTTGAACTCTTTCTATATTTAGACTCTAATCGATTGACAAAAATTCATTGTTCATTCTTTTGAACAATGGAATTGTTAAATTACGCGCGTCATTCTTTTTTGGGAAACTGGATCTTATGGAGTTCTAGGGCATCGTAAGACAAATGACCCTTTTTCTTTCTTAACTTATTTTTAAGCTTGAATTCTTTGGCTTCTTGCTTTTGATTAACTAATACCTCGGTTTCTTTATTAACCATTTCTTCGAGTTCCCTTTGCGATATATCTTTAGCTTTCATCATTTTCTCTACCTGATGATCGAATTTATTCTGTTGTCGCAATCTAACTTGCATTTTTTTATTTAGATGTGGTCCTCCTTGACCATTCTCAATCGTTTCTGTAGGGATCCGAAGTTCAGGTTCTAATTCTTGTCGAGCCAAAGTTTTAATGAGCATTTGGTATTTTAGATCACCTGGTGCATCCACATATTCAATTACTGCCATGGGAGCGTTATCGCCTTGCCGGCTTCCCATTCGATGAATACGCGTGTAACCTCCCGCACGATTACGATACCTTTCTGCCATTTCACCGAAAAGTTTGGGAATCGTAATATAATGTTCCTATTAAATGATGCATAATAACAAATAAAGTTGTCGTTACAATAAAATAAATTTAACTATTATTGTTAATTCGGAAATTAGTGTTCGTTGTAATTCTCCGGTGCGCAAACAAATACAAATTTGGAAAAAAAATTGTGCATTCACTAAATGAATCAACAAACTTTGGAAAATCTGTCCCATTACGTCATCGGAAAAAAATACAAACATAACCGGTGAAAAGTTCGAGATGAAATCATGTGATATTTCACTTACACGAAGAAATGCCCTAGCTCGCTCACCAGCACTACGGTCTCCTTTCTTTCCTAAAGTCACCATCTAATTAATAAATTCTAACATTAGTAGGGTAAAATATGATGCAAAAATTTGGAAAGAAATTCTCATCTCACCTTATCGGCAAACTTTTTCAACTCCTTGGCTTTAGGCAACGTCGTCTCTATTCTATCATATCTTATCAAGGAGGTAACCATGTTACGAAACATGGACATACGATGGGCAGATGTTCGCCCAAGACGACGGTAGCGTTTACTGTGTTTCATTTTTGGTATTTCTCAAGGGTTTAGAGTATAAGAAATTTGTTCAAATGGAAAATCGGATTTTGTATAAAGTGGTTACTGATGTAATACAAAGATCTTATCTTTGATATTTCACTGACCTGGAAAATTTTTCGCGCATAAAACAAAGGAGCGAAATTTAATTAGCATATAAAAGACGATATATTTAGAGAATATATTCTTTAAAATAACCACATCTTAGTTATTTACGCACCGAAACACCATGCAAACCCCTTTTGAAAGCCGACTTGCTGAAGGATACGATCGCGCGTTGAATCTTGGTGAGCTTTTATTTCTTGAAAGCACTGTAGTAAAAATAAAGGAAAACGACGTAGAGGTAACCGGACGGGTTTCTATATTTTAGTTGCTCTCAGTTCGAAATCATTTATCGCATAGAAGATAATTTGAAAATCATTAAGTAGTTTGAAGTAAGATTCGCCCCAAGTTTGTACAAGAAGCCCCTCGGAAATCTTGTCACGGCCGAGAATTCCAACGTGAGGTCAAAAGTTGACCCCTTCACATTCTATAATCCTGCCTTATTAGTGGAAGAATATGGTAATAGCTACATTGTTCTTATGAACAAATTTGTCATTGTACCTCACCATATTCTAGTGGTCACCAAAGGTAAGTAGCTTTAAAAGTTAACGATGTATATTTTGTATATTTACATTATAGTTGATTTTTAAATTCTAGAATTTGAGAAACAAACTGATCCGCTGTTCCCGCGCGATCTTGCTGCTGTTTGGCATTATTTGGTACAATTTGAAAGTCGAAAGCCACTCGCGTTTTACAATTGTGGCAATAATTCAGGTGCAAGGTAAAAAGCACATCCAAAAAAGGTTTAGTAGATAGATTTGGAAAAAGAATATTATTAATTATTTTTTCCCATGATTCAATTGGGAAAAGCCAACCACATAAACATATCCAGATTCTTCCATTACCGAATGATCCGCCAATTGATGCATATTTTAATGACGTAGACAGAAAGTCTGGTATGAAGTGCAATCTATTGTTCAAATCCTATTGTAAATAACAATCCACGAACTTTGAAATTATATAGACGAGATCTTTGACTTTCCGCAATTTTCCTATATACATCACGTGATAATTCTTAATCAAGAAAAAATAATTGGATCATCAGAAGAAACGATAGGAGAATACCTTTCAGAAACATACCATTCCTTATATGACGCAATGATTGAAAGTCTACGAACTCGCAGCGATAATAATGCCTCTGCAAACTTAGTTTTTCCTATCTCTTACAATTTTTTGATGACCACTTCATGGATGATTATAGTGCCAAGAACATGTGAGAAATTCAGACAAGTGTCGGTAAATTCTTTGGGATTCGGTGGGATGATGCTGGTGAAAAGCGAAGAGGAATTAGAACTCGTGAAAAGTGTTGGGGTGATCAGGATTTTGGATGCTGTAACTGTGCCTAAAGAATCTGGGGGACTAGACAGAGATCATGCATAATGTATAATCATTTGTTTGCAGGTATGTAAATGATAATAATAATTTTATTTTTTGCTTTGTTCTTTTTATAGTAATTCATGGAGCTTTCATTTTGAATTAGCGTAGCGTTATATTATTTAATATACAAGATGTATTAACTTAACGAGAAGAGTGAAACCGCATAAACTTTACTATTATTTATTGTTCCACTGCCTAACAGTTTTGGATCAAATTTACATATGAATAATATATCAAAACCGATTCAAAAGTTGTGCCCAGATTTTTTGACATATGGCCAGATGTTCGATCCCTACCGGATCCGGAGCTTTGTTTGTTCCAATTCTTCGTGATGGCGATCGATATTCTTCAAAATCAAAAAAAAATCCAATTGAAAACTAAACATACAGACGTGGCCACGGATTTGCCGTTGCAGGTTGTGTGTATGGCGTTTTTACGAGACAATAGCGTTAGTGATTGTTTGTGATGATAGTTTTTTTCATGAGACATGGGACGTGGGATTTGACACTGTGTGAAAAGTAGCTCTTAAAGGTTCACTTTTCGACGTCATACCTAAGATAATAATAGAATAACAACATAGTATAAATAAAAAAATCAAGTTGATTTCGTAATCAAATAAACAAATACAAAAAAAAATACCAAATATTATGAAATAATAAAGTATGCCGAAACTGTTTAATTTCAATATTGTTTTTCTTAGCTATCTTCATATCTTCAGTAAAAAACTTTTCCTGATTATTACTACGTAATTAGGTCCACTTATCTCACGTGATGATGTAACGCATTTTAATTGAAACCATTGAAAAGCGAAATTTTTACACGCATCGTCGTATATATTCAAAATTATAATGCTTTCTTGTCCAATATATATTACATTGAGTAATTATATTCTAGATCTAGAATCAGAGAACATGATAAGATGGCAATGTCTAAAAAATACCCCGATAATTAGTTATTTTAAGTTTAATTTTTTAAGAAAATATAGCATTTAATACTTTTGTTAAATAAATTCCAAAAAAACGATAAATAAATAATTTTTTGTTCTAATTCTCGTGATTCAATTTTGCACCCTCAATATCCGCCAACACCATTTCTCTTACTAACGAATCAAAATCAACCTTTCGCTTCCATCCCAAAACTTTTTGCGCTTTAGTAGGATCGCCGAGCAACAAATCCACTTCAGTAGGGCGAAAATATTTTGGATCAACACGAACACGAATGTTACCCGTTGCTACGTCGCGACCAGTAGTTTCTTCACCTTCACCTTCCCATTTAATAGTGATATTTACTACGGCAAAAGCCTTTTCGATGAATTCGCGCACAGAATGAGTTTCTCCGGTGGCTAAAACGTAATCTTCTGGCGTGTCTTGTTGAAGCATCAACCACATTCCCTCTGAGATAGGTCATTAGTTGATGGGCTTTAGTTTTAATAATTAAAAGCATAAAATGATTGATTAAATATTAATTTACCTATATAATCTCTAGCATGACCCCAATCACGTTTAGAATCTATATTACCAAGCCAAAGGCATTCTTGTTTGTTAAGGTGGATTTCAGCTACAGCGCGTGAAATTTTACGCGTCACAAATGTACGACCACGTCTGGGAGATTCGTGATTGAAGAGAACACCATTACAAGCATACATGTTATACGCTTCACGATAATTTACAACAATCCAATAAGCATAAAGCTTCGCGACACCGTAAGGTGATCGTGGATAGAAAGGAGTCGTCTCCGATTGAGGTGTTTCTACTACTTTACCATAAAGTTCTGAAGTAGAAGCCTTCAATAAATTTAAATTTTCTGATTAGATATTACACGTCAAAACAAGTATGAAATTCACACGAGATGATAATATGTATCTTACTTGATAGAATCTGATGTGTTTAGTGAGTCCACAAGTACGAATAGCATCCATTAAACGTAAGGTACCTAAACCGTCCACATCACCCTTTTATAAATTTGAATTTGGTAAATTCAAGAACTCGTTAAAATCAACTATATGAACTATATGCGCGTGTTAAAAATGATCGGCAAAATCTTACGGTATATTCAGCCATATCGAAGGAAACCTTCACGTGGGATTGGGCTCCCAAGTTATAAATTTCAGTTGGCAAAACTTGGGAAATAATGTGCACCAAATTCGTGGAATCCGTTAAATCACCATAATGAAGCAGCATTTTAGGCCCTGTAATTGATAAAGTATGCCATCATCGTCGATCAAGAATTATCAATACAAAAACCAATCAGATCTCGCTCTTACGTTCATGCTGATCTTTATATAAATGTTCAATTCTTCCAGTATTGAACGAAGAGGATCTGCGAATAATTCCGTGAACAGAATATCCCTTGTCTAGAAGAAATTCTGTGAGATATGAACCATCCTGTCCAGTTATACCTATAATACGATTAATGATCAATATTTAATTTCGCTTTTTTATCATACAAATACTAACGTGTACAAATAAACCTCTTGAATAACATTTTTTTGACCAAAATTACCTGTTATTAATGCAACTTTTCTTTTCCTGTATTCTTCTGGTGAAAGCGCTAGAATTTGCAAAGTGTTAGGTTGAGAAATAATAGACATTTTTATATTTCCAGATACGAAATGTGCAATACAGGTTGGAGTGAAAAGATGTAAGGAGTGTAAGTTAATTAGTTTGAAACGAAGTTTGATGAACTTTTGTGTAATTCATCTAAAGAAGGTAGTAATTAACATTTATTGCATAAACCCCGGAGCAATGGATCGCAAATCATAACATATTCGGTTGATAAACACAATTTCGAATGATCCATGCAAAATTGAAATAATAAAACTTTACCAAGTTTACATTAATCATGGACAGCATGGCCGAGTGGTTAAGGCGTCAGACTCGAAATCTGATGGGCTCTGCCCGCGCAGGTTCAAATCCTGCTGCTGTCGAAACTTTCTAACTAAAAAAGATTTTTACGCAAAACTACCATACTAAAAACTAGACACGAAAATTATTAAATAAAACGCATCACTATCTAATATTTTTCAATGAATGAATCACTTGACTGCTATTTTCTACAATGTCTTTTTAGGATTTAGATAGAATTTCTATAATATAATAAATTCCAAAAAATCTATTGCTCTAAATAGAATTTCTATAATATAATAAATTGTTCAAATAAAAGTAGTCAGTCAACTATTTTCCGCCCAAGGAATCTATTGCTCTATCCACATAACCTAAACATCTTGTGGTACAAGTTACGTCAATCATTTGATATTGAGCCAAAGTCATCAAATGAAGAACAAAATTATTTCTCAAATTGAACGAAGCAATTTCGGTGGCACGATTTTTTGCAAATAGGAGGCAAACTTCAGATAAATGGCAATCACCAAGTCCTCTAAAATAATTAAAGATCAAAATATGACAAAATGGCATATGATTAATCTCTTATAACAATCAATTTCTTAAAGATAAATAACCAGATGATTTACAAAAGAAAATGGATACCTGTATGGTTCAATGTGCCTATTCCACATCTTCATGAGTAGTTTCTCAGAGTTATTTAGCTCTGGTAATTCATCCAAGTTCTAAAAGCATATTTTTTGGGTAAGCAATTTCAATGATAATTGATTGTGATTTAAATCAGTTTGCTTACCTCGTCACTAGTTTGTTGTATCCAATGGGTACACATCTCCTCATCTGAGTCACCATCAGAATCATCAGCCGTGAAAGGCATAAAAGACTGCGAATGATAAAAATTCGTCAGTGGTAATTGAATAGACTTTGAATTTTGAATTCTCGGGAAGGCGAATGATTTAGGTCGTAAAACTCCTTCTGACTTAACAAGACTAAAGTATTCTAGATCGGAATGTTCTTCATTTACAACTGTGACAATAATTCGTTCACTGGGTATATTTTTTCCATTCTAAAATTGATGAAATCAACCAATTGATTAATAAAATATTATATTAAATAAACTAAGATAACCCGAAAAGATTCACCTTTGTCCCGAATTTGAGATGAACGTGATTATTTGCGAGGTGATAAAATAAAGTACGACTATCAAGATAATCATTGTTGCACCACGGGCATATAAATCCTCGGACCATTTGTTTCATGTCACAATCCACGACACGAAATATGAATGTAACTGGAAGGACTTCTTCTTCAGATTTCACGCAGCTTCGATAAGATTTAGTTGTCGTGGAAGCTAAAAGTTTGCTTGATTTCATAGGCAATTGTACTTTGTAATCCCAGTTCAACGATAATTTAATTCTACACAAAGACCTTATGACCTCATCCTTCCCGTATGCCACCTGTGCATCACGTTCATAGTTTCCGTCTTTGATGAACTGTCCATTTACTAGCAGGTTTATTGGAATCCACAATATACGGGTATTTTCTGAGCTATTTGAAGGATTAGGAAGAATATCCTCGTTCTGAATTAATGCTTGATTTTGATTTCCGGAGGATGCGGGGTTTTCGCAGCCCTTTGAATTTAAAGACATATATAAGACTAAATCCTTGAGTGATTCATCGATTTCAAAATTTGTCTCGGAAATTTCGAATGATTTTTTTTCTGTAAACAGCTCCGTATCCGGAGAAACAGATAGACTTGTAATGTGAACAAGATGATAATTCGAAGAATCTACTTCGCCATTATCAAGTTTTCTCTTTTTCGAGGTCGATTCTTTATTATTATTAGAGGGCTGGTTCTAAAGAAATAACAATGAGCAAGGTGATATAGAGTAAAAATTGCGAATTAACCGCGTACATTACCTCTAGTATTCGACACAAAAAAACTTGCCACACAAACTCAGGCTCCTGTTTATATCTTTCTGGTTTGAAAGAATTAGAATTATGTATGATTTTACAAGGTACAAATGGAATTCTGTTATTTCTTACCTGGCAAAGCTAAACGATCAATGGTTACTCGAAGAGAGCGCCAAACTCGACTATGAACAATAGGTATCAAAGAGGAATTAACAATGCTAATATGAACACACTAACCAAAGATAATTTGTAATACTATTGAGCAGTTACCTATTCAATGATTGCTGCTCTTCTTTTACTCGTCTATTATAAAGATCATTTAACGAAATATGCTGATGCATTTCAATCTTACCACTAATTGGCCTTTTTTTGCGAGCTTGTACCATGTAGGTAAGATTTCTCGTGAGGAATCTTTGCTATTTTATGGTGATAACAACAAATTGTTAAATAAACTAAAACAAAAGAGTGCAAGCTATAAAAAGTATTCAAGACCGAGAAACTTACTGGGCGCTCCGAAAGGAATTTGTACAAACATGTTGGACCTTTCAAAGTAATCTTGTCAATGAGTTTGTACGAAGTGTTAGTAAAAAAAAAAGGGTTATAAAGGGTTATAAAAAGTACCAGTAAACGCTTCTCGGAATTGGGGAGTGGTTTTTGCCTTGTCTTTGAGTAATGAACGTTTAAGTGTATTCCTGGTCACCATTTTCGCGCCGTACCTTGATCTTAAATATTGTATATTTATAAAGAACTCGAATTTATGACGATCACGTACACAAAAACTTGTCTTACAGGGGTTTGAGACTCATTCAAACAGATTGAGATTTACTAGCAAAAGGAGTAGATTTAAAAAGGGATGACACTCTTCGATTTATTTTAGAGGCTATTGTATAGAATTTATTCGTTAACATATATTCAATTAACAATTGTAATCTCTGATGTTACTTTGTGTACTTCCCAAGAGCACGTTTAATAATCGTTTCAGATGAGTGTATCATAGAGTCGTTTAACAAGAAAATTTATTATGCCGTCTTCTAACTCGTCATCAAACTTTATGACGAATCGTTTCATCCAAAATCAACGCTGATTGATTTTGTGTCCTGGATCTCATTTGAATCCTTTTGTTCCTAATGAAGAATAAATTTGTACAGATGCCTATAACTTTGGAGCATGAAAAGTCTAGCTTATAGCTTAATATGTGAATAGGTGAATGATGCTCGGAGGATATTAAGTTAGATATACCTTATCTCAATGCTACTCAAGATATCTAGCCGCATACTTGCCCTCGACAATGCTTTTAGCTCCGAAGACTTTATCTTAAATATACTCAAGAAAATTTCTCTTAAAGAAAACAAAGTGTGTAAACCACACCTTTTTCCAAAGGTTGCTGTTTTGCATTGTAATTAAAGAAGCATAAAACTGCTTATCAGTATATATTCTCGCCTTTGCCCATTACTGATTAAGGGAAATATCTTTTCCAATGTGTAAAAAGAAAACGATAAAGTCTTAAAATCGATTCGGAATGAGGCTTTCAATAAACTGTTTAGTGAATTGCGTGAAACTCTTTTGGAGTCAAAAAAATATTCTACCAGTCTGAGATCTTTTACTTTATAGTCGGAAAGTAAAGAACTATTATTGAATAATATTTTTTGGTATTTTGCAGAATAAAGTTACATAGTCAAAAATATCGCGATATCGCGTGTAGGGACAAAACAAAGTACGCGACTGTTCGCCCCAAAGGCAAAGATCAACCTGTACAACATTCAATTTTGTCTCGAAGTGAATTTACCCATAGTTCGAATTACATATTATCGCTACCGTAAAACGCGCTGTATAGTATCCCCTTGTAAAAATTTGAACCACAATTTAGTAAATCCAATTATTTTTTCCGCAAAATAATTAAATTTATGCGATTTTTAAAAAATTTAGTTACTGGTTTAATAGCCTTGAGATTAAATTGAGGTTTAAATTTTCTACAAAGGGGATACTATACAGAGCGCTTTACGGTATTTACCTTTATCATCAAGAAGTGCATGCCTGTTTTATTTAATAAAATAAAGATATTTACTACAAAGAGGCTCTCGTTATAACGACACCTTGATGTACCCGATTAGTAGACATGAAAATCTCACTCGCACGCGTCACTTGATCTTTTTGAGATACCCTAGCCATGACGAAAAAAAAATTCTCGAATATGTGATTCCGATTCATCCGATTCATCCGATGTATGCCGATATGACCCTTAAAATTGATTGACCAATCAAATCACAAGATCAACGTGTAACCCAAAAATTTCAAAACAAGTGTATCTCAAAATCTTATCTATGAAACTGCCTTTTGTGTTATAACAAAAAAATGTTCCTTGTAAATTTCACTATTACATCTTGATCCACATAACTCTAACTCTGACTTTAAAACCCTTAACCAAAATTCTAATTAGAAGATCGGATGGATCGAAATCACGTGTTTCGAGAATTTTTTTCGTCATGACTAGGATTTTAATCTTTTGAATATTTACATGTCTATACTGTAACAAAAGTAGACTTCGAGAATAAAACTTGTACTTTGAAGTTTGAAATTCACAAAATAATATCTTCAAAGAGAACAAACCAGCACTAGCAGATATTTCAAAGTGTATTGACGTGAAAAAGCAAATCATTGAGAAGTTTCTTGAAGTATGATAGCAACTAATATTTTTTTCTTATAGTTAAATTTTTACTTTCTTATTTTTATTATTAAATTAGTCTCTTGTAGATATTTACTTATTAAACATATTATTTTAAGTTCAAATCTTGACTTTTAATGTTTTATACTTATATAAATCCAAAAAGTTAATAATATTTGTTACAATATCAGATAACTTTAAAAGTTAATATAAATAATAAACTTTTTGATATTGAACTTTGTATATGAAAGTGTTTCAAAATGGTAATAGCAATTGTGTTCACAGCAATTTATTTTGAATTTGTGATTGAATAATGTTTATAATGAAGTAATAAAAAATAATAAAACTAAACTAAAAACAAGATTTAATTAAAAGAAAATTTAACCAAAAACTACTTTTAACTTCAAAATTAACATAATCAAACTAAAATGAACTTAAAACTAAATCAAAAAAACTTGAATTTTATTAATTATCAGCACTTGTATATATATATATTTTCACATTATATCTGCATAATATGACATAATAATTCATAATATGACATAATATATCATAGCTATGATGTAGAACATAACACAATAGATTTATATTATTATAATTAAATCTTTCTTATAATCACATTTATTTATAGTTATTTTATTTTGCTTTTTTATTTACATATAAATATAATAAAAAAATCTCTCTATAATTACATTTTCTCTATAGTTATCAAATTTTGCTTTTTCAATAGTGATAACTATAGAAGAATTTGACTATATTATGAAATTATTAGTTTTCTTCTAATTATATGAAAAGTAATTATATCATTATTAATAATTTTGTTCTATACTAAAGTATTAATAACAAAAATAGAAAATATATACATAATAAAAGTTAAATTAATATAAAAAATGATAAATATACCAAGAAAATTGTATAATTAATATATTTAATTTAAGATAATAATAAAATAAAAATAAAAAATAATAAGAAAAAAAAGAAAATAGAATAAAAAAATAAAAAAAGAATATTATTAACTAATAATAAAATTAATATATATAATTAAAATATTATTATATCTAAGTCTATTTTATTATATTTTTATTTATGTATTTATTTTATAAGATTAGTAATAATATAAAAATATAAAAATCATTAAAAATTCATTTTCAAAATATTTTATTTTTTGCTTATATTTTATTATTTAAAAAATATTATTATATGTTTTTTATTAATTGTAAAATTAGTTAATAAATATAAATAGAGATATTACATATTTTTTATTAATTATAAAATTAGTTAATAAATATAAATAGAAATTAAAAGAAAGAATTAAACAAATATAAAAATAATAAGAAAAATTTATTTAAGTTCTATATCAAACTTCTATTAAATTGTTATAATTCAAAAAAATAAAATAAAATATAAAAGAGTAAGATAGTAGAATTTTAATTATGTATATTATATATATAATAGAATTAATTATATCTTTTTTTTATGATAATTGCTCTAATTATTAATTATTAATTAATAATTAATTGAATAACTATATTAATAAGATATTATATTAATATTAGAATTATCAAATATGAGAATATAAAAATATATATAATATATAATATTTTGATTAATTATACTAATTAAATAATATTCTAATTAATTAATTAATTTTCTATACTAGTATAAATATATTTTAGAACTAGATAAATATAATATATAAAATCTAAAGTTATCAAATATTTATATTTTATACAATGAATAAATTTCTTTACTAAGAAGTAAATACAAAAAATTTAATTTGTAAATATAATAAAATAGATTTTTTTTGAGTATATTTATAGATTAAATTTTGTATTTACTTCTTAATAAAGAAGTTTATTCATTTTATAAAATATGAATATTAATTTATAACAAAATATTAATTTAATAATTTAATAACAATATTTTAATTAGTTTAATATAATTTAAAGTTACTTATTTGCAAGTTTTAAATATATAGTTAAAAGAAAAATAAATTATTTGAGTATTTGTTTTATTATATTATTTATTCTTAAGTTTCTATATGTTAAGCTAAGACTTAACTATAGTTTATATTTATAAATTTTTTGTAAATATTAATTTAATATTAAAAACAAAAAATAATATAAAAGATAAATATGCTAACTAGAAATAGAATTTCAATTTACTAAATATGAAAAATAGAAAAATAAAAGAGAAAAATAAATAAATAAATATATATTTTAGAAATATTTAATTGGCTAAGATATATTTATTTAGAATAAATAAATAGAAAAATAGGAAAGTATAAAAAAATAGATAGTAGATAAATAAATAATATTAAAATAAAATAATAAGTAAAAGTATAAAATAAAATAATATAAGATAGAAAATAAAAATAAAAAAATAAAAAATAAATAAATATAATAATTAATAATATATATATAATATAATTAGAAAATATTTTAAATTTTTTACATGATTTTTATAATTTCATAAAATATTACAAATTATGAAATTAATAATTTTTATAATATAATTGTAATAATATATTATAATAATTTGAAAGCTAAAGTTTAAAATAAAATAATTTTTATTTTTGATTATATAACATATTGTTATTATTTTATATGAGTCCTTGAAAGAGCTGATGAGTTCTTAATAATATTATAATAAGTTACTTAATCAGGGTAATTATAGTAAAGTTTATTAAGAATGATGGGTGAGAGAGTATAATATAATCAAATCTATATAATGCATCAAGTATTAAACTATAATTATAAATGAATCTAAAGGAAGGTAACAGTATGTTCATGACGTGGTTAGCTAGAATGAAATCTAGGATTTTTAATAATTAAAGGATTTTATGTAATAAATATGTAATTTCATTATAAGATCATAATTCAATAATAATAAAGTATAGTCTGGTGCAAAAATGTAGATACACAAAAATCATTGCCTGATTTTTCCAACTGATACAAAACTCGCTGAATAAGTCATATGAGCGTACAAATGACATAAAAGGTAAAGAAACTTTCTAATTATATTTTTCTTAAAAATTTACGCAACTTTTTTTTCACATGGATGACTTGGATAGGAATCGAACTCCCTTAACTGACAATGAACTAAGGATGCTTGCCTAAATCCTTTCAGAAAAATATCGTCATAATTTCGATGGGTTATACACTAATTGTTAATTAGAATTTCGACATAATTTCAGTTACGACAGGTTTCAAAATTCGTCAGAATTTCGACGAGTTATTTACTAATAGTTTATTATAATTTCGACAGAATTTAGACAGTCACTAAGAGATTTCGGCAAGCAACCTTACAATGAACGACGAATGATTTTTAATATCCATCAATATTTTTTTGACATTCGACAATGCCAGAACCAACGTCAGAAAATCACACTACGCAAGCAGGTTGCTACGGTCCTTGGTATTGGAGAGGCCACGGTAGGATAGATGATTGCTGAACAAAATAAAAAAAAATGAAGAATTTCCAGCTCGAAAAAAATCAGGTCAGCCAAAAAATTATCTTGATCACAGTATCCCCGAACTTATTTGAAGTTCTATTATTTCCGCCAACACTTCCGGTACACCACTTTCAACATACATATTACGAAAAAAACTTGCAAAAAATGGTCACAAACTTTCAAAGTGGCAGTTGCTTCGTATACTTCATATGTTAGGATATTATTACGGGCGTGGTGAACGCCGAAATAGACTGCATGAGTCACCGGCAAATATCGCCTTTCGTAGCCGTTATTTACAACATCGACTCAGAAACCTACAAGGAAAAAATAAAGTTCCAACCCGACCAGAAGTTTTTTCAGATGAGTCATATTATCATTTGCATCATATCACAAATCATACTTGGGTGCCGAATCACGGAGTTGTATACTCATCAGGGCGTGGCTCTTTAATCGTTATTTTCGGAGCAATAATCATAATGCGTAATGGCAATACTAATATGCTTTACGGCAAAGTTGTTCCTAATTCTCTTTTAATGTGGGATCTATCAATCAAACCACCTTCATCAAGAGGAAGAAAACGAGCAAATGCTGATGTCTGGGATGATATTCCTGAAGTTATCTGAAATTCTAATATCGTGGCAGACCACATTGACTATTGTTATTCCAGTTCTTTTAACAGTATTTATATAGTAGAAGGTCTTTAACAGGTCTCTTCTTACAGTTATAAGAGGAGATAGTGGATCAAGTTAAGTTTATTATTAAGAGAGTTATACGTTATAATTATAATGGGTTCAAGATAGTTTCATTAACAAAGTTTCTTTATTACTATACTTTTCACTATTGCTGCCTCTGTCGGCGCTCTGCACATAGACTATACAAGTATATAATACAA
>CAJVPL010000679.1:0-21417 GCA_910591945.1 Ambispora gerdemannii | reverse complement strand
CGGTAAGATTTTCATGTAGAATTTAGTTGAGCATTATTGCGGAATTAAGGGATTTATTGTTACTACGGTAACAGTACCATGTACATTGTAATTGGCTCTTTCTAAAAAAAAGGCTGGATTTCCAGTTGTACATGTACACGCACATAGCTTGATCTGATAGAATTTCGGTGATTGTGAAACAGAATCGAGAATCAATTTGACTCGTGATTACGTAGAACTTAAAGAATTGTACTAAAAACCATATACATGTACATGTATATTATAAAAGTTGTGAAAGGTAAACTGAAATAACATTACAGTTCCGACGGAAATTAATGGCAGTTGGTCCTTAAAGAAAATCAAGCAATTTTTAAATAATCACTTACTTATGAAATGCCTATGGTAAGGCATTATAATGTGATGAAATTCTTAATCCAATTTGTAACTTAGTGCTTATTTTACTAAGTAAATATTTCTATAATTTAGTGCAAATTTTTTAAGCAGAACATTTTTTCTTAGATGGAGATCCATTAACATAGTACTCAATCGTAATAATCGCCCTATCGCTATGTCACAATCACTAAAATACCGTTCAAATAGAGGTATGTATAGTGCTCCGGAACGCACATTTCGGGTCGGGTCGGATTGTGGTCAAATCCGACCCGAAATATTTCGGATCAGCCTAAAAATCGTTATTTTCGTTCAATGTTAATTGGAATTAAACGAAAATTCGTGGGTATATACACAATTGCATTTCGAACAACTTTACTTAGACGCCAAATACAAGTGTCTTAGTAAAAACAAAAGTTATTAACTAAAAACTATTTACGATTTTCGGATCAAACCCGATCCGAATCCGACCCGACCCGAAATTATGGTTCGGGTTGACCTCAAATCCGATTCGACCCGACCCGAACAGAGCTTTAGGTATGTATGATACATTTCGAATCAAAGATAAATGGAACACCATAATTTTTTCGAGCCAACCTTTTAAAAGGATGTTATTATATGACGAAAAATTTTCAGCTATTACTTAATACTTAAATCCTGCATTGACATGGAATAAGAATGTATCATGTGTTGATTCTTAGGAGCAAGATGTCCTACTCAGAGGCATTTCAAAATAAATTTTGGCAATAATATAGAACTTTACATTAACTGTAAAGTTCTATATTATTGCCTAAATTTTTAGTAATTGTTCTTTAGGGTTACCTCTGAGTGGGTTATATGTTTTAATATGTCTGGAGTGCTCCATTAACAACCATATTGTTCTTTAAATAAAAACTAACCGCCATTACTTTCCGTGTGAACTGTATTTAGAAATATATAACATAAATTAATAAAACAAAGACAACATCAAACATAAGAAGATAGAGAACAAGAAACATGCAGTTATATTATATTAAGTAAATTATCAAGAGAAGTTAACATACATAACAATTATCAAATAAAACAAAGATAGCATAAACTTGAGAAAAGAGAGCAATTATGCATTATATAACACTAAAAAATTTAAGTAAAATTATCAAGAGAAGTTAACATACATAACGATTATCAAATAAAACAAAGATAACATCAAAACTTGAGAAAAGAGAGCAATTATACATTATATAACACTAAACTAAATTTAATGAAATTATCAAGAGAAGTTAACATATAAAAATTGTCAAAAATGACATTCGATAAATCATATTTTGTCATAAATAGTCTTGAAAGTGGTTCTGATTGCGATAAAGTGAAGATATCAGCGGCGTTATTGGAATATTAGTATTCGGCGTTGAAGAATTGTCAATTGGACCATTATTATCATTATCGATATTAATTATCCAACTTTCACTATCTGGATTTTCATTATTATTGTTTTTAGCGAAGAGGAAAAAATCTGTTTAGGAAATTGATTATCGTTATGATTATAAATGATTGTTGTTGCTGACGTTTAAGACAGCGACCCATCGATTTGTATTGTTACTTGAAGTGAACTGAAAATTATCATATTAGACGAAGTAGATATATCTCTTTTCTGTTCTTGAAGCATAATTCTTTATTTTTGCATTTTTTACTGAGCACATCAGTACTTCGTGAGCATATGATATAATCCAGTTTTTTTGTGGTTGTGGTGGTTTATTGCGATTTTTGGCAGGCTTAGTTGATTCTTCGATTGTGAGGGTTAGATCATAAGGAGGTTTATATAGAAGTTTACGTTCAGTTGTTTGTATTCTAATTTTTTTGGAAAGAAAGGACGTTCGAGATTGTAGCTGATTTATACGAAAATTGTATGAGGAATATTGTCCATTTCTATCAATATTACTTTTCATACCAGATATAATTTAGAGTCACTTCGATATAGAAAAAAGACAATATTGATTGATATCATTCATCTTATCTTTACATACTATATCTTTTATATCACAACAAAAAACATTATTAATCAGTTAAAAATAACTTCTTCATTTATTATTTATTGAATGAATACCGTATTTGCCGTGTAAGTAATTTTTTTAATTCCGCACATGTATTTTATTATACATGTATCAAGTATCACATATTTATATGTAAACATTTATTTGTCACAAGTGGCTTATACACGACAGATTCCATCGAACAATCTTTAAAATTAATTCAATAAAATTTTATATTGTTAACGCCTGATTAGAAGCAATCAATTAAACTTGCATCACAAAATGAATAGTTAATATGAAACAGGTTATTATGACATTCTCGTTAATATGACGAGACTACGCTATCCAAATAATACAAAACGATCTATATTCGTTATCATAACTAAAACTCTGTCTCATTGATGTCATATTAAAGAGATGCCTTTTTACATTTTACTTAATCTTATGTAAAATGGTTATATTCGGATATCAACATTATATTAACGCTATGTGATCACAGAGACATGTCTTCGCCATGCATGACACCACACTTCTCTAAACGCACTTTAACATAATAAATCTAAATTTTACGGCTTTTTCTGTTTTAATTTCAATTAAATAGATGTCAGTTCAAAGATGTTACCTTTTTTTAATTATTCAGTCGTTATCGGTATTGGTGAGCAACGGACTGGACACTCACTGGTCCAGTGTTCCATTGAGAATAGTCCATTATTTCATTGGTTCGATATCATCACTGGACCTTGATCCATTGATATCACTGATCAATTATTATAATGAGAACCAATTACATGTACATGTAACTTGGTCTATTGATGACTGAAAATGTATGCAAGCTGCGTCGCAATGGAACATGGACCAAAGTCCATTTGTCCAATGTAATCATTGGACCTGGCTGTATTGAGTCATTATACGTATGTATGTTTATCGGAACTTAATTATTGATTTTACGTTGTAAGTAAATTTAAATTCAATTTAAATTCTAACTTCAAATAAAAGTTTCAATCGACTTTGCTAAAAAGTTAAAATGTAAAGCAAACCTTTACGTTCTTCTGTTTCAGCCGTGACAACAAAGATATGTAAGTTTTTTTTATGCCACGAATCAGTCCGCTTATTTAAAATTTTCCAAATTATTGATGATATCCGTTGTTGGTATTGCTGAGTAAGTAATCTTAACTCGGAATTTGTTGTGAGACTAAAAGTATCTATAACGATAATGATAGCGATAGACTTGAGTTAACAATTTTATTTGAATCGATACGACACACGTATGTGATAATGATTATATAAAGTATGCAATTGAATAAACCTAATTGCTATGATCAAATAAATTAACTAAAGGACATTGTGTTTTTTATATGAAAAATTAATAAATATACTGTATACGTAAACATAGAAAGTTACGTAATAACATTAGCGATAGAAATCGTTAATAAAACATAACGATCAATCGACTGAGTTAAAAATAATAAAATTTATCAAGAATTTGTAGTTTTTTTTCATTCTTTATCGTTATGTATACTAAGACCGTAATAAAATAAAATAAATTAATAAAAAAGAATATTGAGCATTTGGAACATGCCTTAACTATCATTCTTTTTCTTCCGACACGTATTCAATAGGACGTTATTGTTCGTTTTATGCTCTTTGAAATCTATTTTTTTTTGTTAAAAAATTAAAATAGTATACAATATTTTAAAACGTCGATACTCCGTTGTTGTTAATGAGAAAACTTACGTTGTGTTTAGATATTCTTTCGGGCGTCTTTTTATCGTTTTCATCATCAATATCAAGCAACCGTGAGATATATGCTAACATTCTAAAATAAATAAAATATATATGCAATCAAAGTCGTGGTATAACTACCGTAAAAGTCCGAAAATAATCATCCCTTTTTTACTTTATTTTCGGAGGGTAAAATAGGGTAGCTCATTTTCGGGACTTATAATTTTTGCATGATTTGGGCTTGACAGAAGGGGTAGCTTATTTTCGGGGTTTACGTGATACAGGCAAAAATCTGAAAATAAAGATTGATTTTAAGAGATAGGGGTCAAAGTTATATGTAAAATGGCCACACCGATATTTTTATTTAGTGCTTAAGCTAGATTTTGACATATTTTTGCGTCTGCCAGTACACATTGCAGGATGAGGGTAGCTTATTTATTTTCGGAATTAGTCTTTTGCACGGATCTCGGATCTAAAAAAGGGGTAGCTGATTTTCGGAACTAGCCATTTCACGGAGTTTGGTTGGAAGGGGGAGGGGTTGATTATTCCCGGACTTTTACGGTAATAATTTTGGATACAAACTGGCACTTGTAGATTCTGCATTAATATCCATATCATATTCAGTAGCCACATATTCTATAGTTGTATTCAAATAAATATTTTTAATATATTTTAATAAAAATATGATAAGAAAATTTACCTTCGTTTGGAACATATAAACTGATACTTGTAGAGCCTAATATTGGATATAACTTTATTAATATGAAATTTATAATTATAAACAAAAAGCACCTGTATTATTTGGAATTGAAATTAGTTTTATGGTAAAGGTTCGACTGGTGTAAATTGCATTTAGATGTATTTGTTCTTTGGTTCTTATTTGTAGGAATGAATTTTTGTAATTTCATTTCTTCCCATCTCTGCTGTTCTGGTTTAAGTCACTCTTTAATTTCTTCATGTGTTTTATGAGATTCTAAAGAGCCGCAGTACTGAAAATGCAAACCATCGAGTTTCCACCCCTTATCGATATTGTCATTGAATAGATCGATTAAAAAAATCCGTAAAGTTCATAAATAAGCAGTTGGTTTTTTCTGAATACATTTTTTAATAGTAAATTTGCACCCTCCAGGAACATTATTTAGTATCTTAGGTTGTACTCCATTATAGATGTCGCACACAAGTTTTACATCATGACTCTGCTCACCGAATGGTCGTTCGTCTGTGAAAATCTCGTACATGATCATCCCAAAGCTATATATATATATCTTCAGCTTTAGTGTATGGCTTCCTCTGGACTCATATAATGAAATACTCCGCAAGTTTATTTGTATTTTTATATCAGCCAGTATTGTAAGTCAAAATCAGCAATATTAGGCATAGCCTTTGTTAATATATTTCCAGGATGCAAGTCATGATGCATAAATTTCCCATTGTGAATTGTGTTCAGCCCGAAATTATACTCGGTAATTTTTGTTTCCAAATTAATGCTTTTTGCACAATCACTATCGAATATTTATCTGTAGCTGGGTTTTTAGTTATTTTATAATACCAAATACGAGAACACTTTGGAGCAGTCTGAATCTAATTTCGAAAAATTAATTATCTTGAAAAACAAAGAAATAATATGCTTAAGGTGTTCATTTTACCTCGTTTATAAACTCGGATGTACATATTATCAAGTAAAAAATATCAAAATTTTATACCTTTCTATATTATATTTATAATAGTTGTTTATTTTTATTATATAGAAAAAATATATATACTAGCATTTATTTATATTTATAGGTTAATAATGATACTTTTAGATTCAATAAACTAATCTGAAAAATCACTATACAGTGAGAATTCGATTTAGCGCTATGCAATTTAACGATGATTGATTCAAATCTTGATCTAGCGAGGATGAATTTTGCCCAAATAATATGATATCGTTAAATCATGATGTTATTTACTTTAATGGAAAATAAAATCGCGATATACTGATAAAACGTTAAATCAAATTCTGACTATAATCAAAAATTTCAAAAATTACATAACGATAATGATCACTTATTTTTTTCTTATTTCTTGATACAAATAATGTTAATCTTAGTATGAGATAGATACGCAGCATGTTTGTATTTTCAAAATAATCTATTGGTTGATTATCTTCATTCATGCAGTACTTTCAATAACAGAGTTCTTATTAGATAGTTTATAAAATATAATAAAGATCGAGTCAGTTTTATTTGTTGGGATTTTTCTACATGTATTTAATATCAATAATATACTTATCTCTACAATCTTTATACGTACGTAATTTGAATAAATATATTATAGTGTAACCAACAAACTATGTATGTACACGTATACTGTTGTTACCGCCGGTAAACAAACTTCCTCGATTACGGTTCTTCGAGGGTAATCGAGTCGCGGATGTCAATAACGTCGGATCAGCGTATGTGTAGCGTCGCTGATTCCCAAAGCCGGTAGAATTTACAGCAACCACTACGGCGAGTTCCCATCACGAACGAGATAACACGTCCTAAATTGGCTGATTAATTTTTGTTAACTCCAAAAAAAGAATCTGACGTAATATTTCGACGGCCAGTGATCAAAAATATTACCATTTGATGGACGAATCGAATGGTTATATGTTTGTTCAAATCGGATCACTGAACGTCAAGAATTAGCGTTAGATTATGAAATAACCAATCTATATATAAAAGGTATCAATGATCAGCATTTGTAATCTTTTTTCTCGGAAAATTTTGGTACATCACAAATGACCTACGGAGAGTTGTAGGGGTAGGTTACTTCTGTAGTAATAAAATGGATAGTCATATGAAAATTATCGTTATGAATAAAATTATGGATTAAAGAAATTATTGTTACTACGGCAACATTATCTTTTTAAAAGAATGTTTGGTAAACCACAAGTTAGTTTTACATACATATCACACTTAGCTGTTTACTATAAAACAAACTTACATCTGAGAAAAGTTGCCGGGTTAATGGGTCATTACAGTTCGTTTGCGTCGTAACCAAAAAAATAGCCAGTAAAGTTTTATGGAAAAACTGATACATACGTATGTGATTACTTACTGTGATACCAGTATGTATGTTGTTTTTACATACATTTTATTCGTGTTTTATTTTTTAATGTCAGAATAGGATTATTAAAAATAATGGAAAAGACACAAATTAATCTCAAAAAATTAGCCATCCAAATACAACGCAAGTTTTTTCATTAATAATAATGATTGAGTCTCAACGTTTTTGGGCATTGTGTGCTAATTTTGATTTTTTTACAAAAATTATAAAATGAATAGTTAAACGTCCTATTGAATACATAAAATAAATGGTGAAAACCATATTGTTAATAATTAATTAGTTAACGTTAGCTAAAATAATGATCGTATTCTCATCCGTTAAATTTTTAGTACAGAAATTTTGGAAGATTATGTTTTCCCATAAATTATCGCCATTTGCAGCTTTTAACCCTATAAAAAAACATGCACATAAGATCCACAGAAATTGCAAAGGATGGTATGCAAATGGCGCGCGGCATGATACGTACAAGCACGGGGGAATGCGAAAAATTCCGTATACATAAACACGCTTTTGATGATTTTTTTTAACACGGAATCAAATTCGTGCCGTGTTAAAAAAACTATGACCTACATGTGTATATGTATACGGAATTTGTCGCGTTTTCCATACTTGTACGCACTATACCGGGCCATTTCGTACTATTCCTTGCAATTTCCGTGATTTTTACGTGCTTGGCTTTTTTTGATTGGGTAAGTAAGTAAGAATGCGGTTCATATAATTTTGTAAACACCTTTACCCAAATACGTAAAGTGAAAGCACTATTTGTTGTGCTGATTTTTGAAACAAATAATACAGGTGGAAAAGGCTGGTACACTAGTGGTTTTTCTTTTGGTGACTCTAGAGGAATCTCGGATTTCTAGTGGTTTCCTAATAAACTTCTAGAAAACCATGAAATGCGGGATTCCTCTAAAAAAAACCCACTAGTACACCAGCCCTTTTCTACCTGTCTAATAAACTTTGGTGTAATCAATGTTGACTCCTTTCCTGTAGAATAACATTTTTCTAAGCAGCATCGATCCATAATTCACATTTGTAACGGTATATGTTAACATAATCAATTTCGATATCGATGCATAACAATGTATGTACGATAAGATGCTTTTTTGTTTAGAACGCCGTTTCGGTTTGCAATTTGTGCAATATGAACAGTACTACATATAATTTAATTCGTTAATCTAGAAATTTTATCGTTATAATTTATACATGTACATGTAAAAGCTTGTGATGTTCAGGCTGATACTTTCATAACCAATCGGTGATTCTTTTTAGTTTGTACGCAAATAAATCCTTAACTTATAAACAAAGTTTGTAGTATTCGTGATGAATAATTGAAAAATGGGATGTTGTTGCTCTAGACGTTTTACTGAAGAGGAAGATAGAAAACTGAGGTTCCGCAATATCGGTGGTAGACGATATCATAATATTTCAGATTCAGAGTATTTTATTCCGAATGATGATGAAGAAGCTTATCGTTTAACTAGGTATCATCATGGTAAACAAGATTTGCTTTAGTATCGAGTTTCTCTTATAGACAATTATATGATTTATAATAGTAATATGTAAATTTTAGCAATAAAAGATATTTGGGGAGGATTATTTCATTCACCTATTGAAGAGAAGTTGAGACAAGGAGCTCGTGTTATTGATTTAGGGTAAGCATTTGGTTTGTATTTTATTATAAAAGCTCGAATTTTAAATATGCTATTAATACTTGACATGTTTAATATAAAAAGATGTGGAAGTGGAATTTGGATTTTGGTAACAGAATTTTATTCTCTTTATTAGATAGGGCTGAATTTGAATACTTAAAATAAATGTATTAATTCGTAAAAAATAGGATATGGCAAAACAATATCCTAATTCAAAGTTTATAGGAGTAGACTTATCTCCAATTTTTCCAACAGAAGGTCTTCCTTTAAATGTGGAGTTTCTCGAATATAATGTGTTGGATGGATTACCATACGAAGATTCGTCTTTCGATTTCGTTCACGAAAAATTTTTAGTTGGTGCTTTTACGGAAGCACAATGGAAAGAGAAAGTTATCCCAGAAATGACAAGGTTAACTCGGCCAGATGGATGGGTTGAGATGTTAGAAGCTGATACTTATCTTACATCTGATGGAAACGCTACAATTAGAATTGCAAAAGCTCGTAAGCAAAGCTATTTTTTTTGGATCATTTTGTATTCTTAATTAAATAACAGATTCTATTTAATTTTTGATTTTTAGTCCAAAATTACATGATACCGAAGGGAATGAACTGTACAATTGGGAAAGAGATTCCGCGCCTTTTAGAAAACACAAACGCGTATTCGGAAATCAGAAATCAATCAAAAGCCATAGTTTTAGGTAAAAAGGGTGGCAAATCTGGGCAAGAGGTAAATATTAATTAACAAATTTATTCACAAAATACAATACTATATGCTTTATCGAAACTAAATACTCTTTTCTACTTACTTGCACACAAAGACACTTAATTTTTACACGGTTGGTCTCAGTTCTATCAGAGGCATTTTATCGGCCAGTATGAATATAATGATCGAACATTATGATGCTCTTATCGAAACAATCTATACTGAGGCGGAAAAAACTACTTCTTATTTTAATCAATATCGAATTTGTGGTCATAAGAAGAATTAAAATTTAATATATATCGATATTGTAGCTTGTGAGATTGTTTTTTCAAACTAAGAAAACTTATCGAATTGAGAATATATTAGATATAAAAACTGAAAAGCTTATGATCTTTAAAGATATGAAATTAATTAATATCTACAGTGGCTCACACATGTAACGGAACGCGAAAATTAACTTTCTGAAATTTTTATTTCCATGACTATTAGTTCGAACAAAATAAAAAAGTGTTCATTTGAAACCTTGAAGCCACTAATATTTTTTAAATATGATTTAACAACAGATTATTTTGTGAAATAAGCTGATTAAAATTTACAATTAGTAAATTTCTCACATTGTGGAACTTTTTTTTTATGACGGATTCAAAATTGGACCACTAATTAAAAATGTTCTACTCTATAAAATCTACCTATTTACGAATTTTCACAAAAATCGGCTTAATTTTTAGATATTTAAGATCCTAAGACCGAATCTATTAATACATGAATTAATGCTCAAAACATAGATTCAGTCCTTCAGAGTCTCAATCTCAGTGAATTTTGTAACAATTTTTATGAAAATTGGTAAATAGGTAGATTTTATAGAATAGAACATTTTTAATTAGTGGTCCAAAATTTAATCCATCATAGAAAAAAAAATTCTTCAATGTGAGAAATCTACTAATTGTAAAATTTTGATTTAAATCACTTTATTTTACAAAATAATCTGTTGCTAAATTCTTCTTAAAAAATATTAGTGATTTCAAGGTTTCAAATGAACACTTTTTTAGTTTATTCGAACTAATAGTCATGGAAATAAAAAACCTAGTAAGTTAATTTCATGTTCCGTTACATGTGCGAGCCACTGTAAATTACTTGACTCGAATTACCTGACTTGAGTCAACTCATATTTTGACTCGTATTCTGACTCGACTTGACTCGAGTCAAAATGAGTTGATTCGAGTCCAATCACTATTCAATATTATTAAAATTTTTTGCTTTATACAGATCTGCTTTAAAATTTCTATCTAAATTTTTCCAGGTCCCTGTCGGTCAGTATCATGCTATGATTTTCAAATAGATTTACCTGCTAGCTGCGCCTAAATAAATACGCAACACATTTACACTCTATCCTCATAACGGATTGCTAATTAAATTCACGCTATAACGGATTTTTAAAATTTTAGCTTTACATATATAAAAATCCGTTATAGCATAATTAGTAAACTTGTTATAACTGGATTTTTAAATGTAATTTTCTTATAAGTCCCAACCACTACGTTGTAACGAGGGTAGAGTGTATCGTTAAACTATAGATGAAGCTAAACTCAATGATATGAAATAAGATACATACCGTATACATCGACTCAACTTAGGATAGGGTACGACTAGAATTAAGGATTAGTGCTGGGGATATTATTAGTGTTGGCTGAAAGATTCTAAATCCTATTCCATTTACAACATATATATATGCAATACAAGTTTTCGATCTCGCTAAGCTTTCATTATTCTGACTATGATTTCTCTTTATGTCAAACCACAGGCGATAATCACACCATCCGTGGTTATATCTCTCTGTAATCGCTACCTAAGCTATCAACTATTTTCAAATAACTTTTAACAAGTAAATATAAACAATTTATAGTTAATTGATAATAGCTTAAATGGCGACTACAGAGAGATATAACCGTAAATGAGTGTGATTATCGCCCTTCGTTATAGAGGTTTGACTGTATTTTTGGAAACATATATATGATATTTAGACAATCGAATTGTCTACTTTTGATTATTTTGTTAATTTAATTTTTTAACGATCAGGTCGGCCCCTTTTATGACCCGGCTACAAATTTACCGCCCAGAAGAAATGTGCACAATAAATTTCCACCAGTGTGACTTTTAGCAGTTTCAAAACATCTTTTTGTATTCATGCTAAGTATATTTTTTATCTTACAAGTTAATCAAGTCTTTTACTTCATCCATTCATTATAGAAATTCTTTAACTATTATGAATATAATAAATCAAAAAAATCATTAACTACAGAGAAACCTCTCTAAGTGCACCCTTGGGACCATATTAAAAAAAGACAGAGTGCGCATTTAGAGAGGGTGTGCATTTATAATTAGAGACCTTATAAGTTTGGAACTGAGCCATAGCGTGCATTTAGGACGGGTGTATATAGTTTGTGTATATATAGAGGGCGCACTTAAGTTTCTCTATAATCTGAATACATACAAACTTAGGTGTTTCCCTGCGAAAACCCTGTAATCTGTTTCAAATTACGGGCGATTACTACGATTCTGCTCAGAATCCGAAACCGAACTGAAATTTCGATTCAATTCACCTATTTTTGAAAAAGATTGGGGTCATAAAACCGAACCGTTCTAAACGATTACGTGATGTATCAAGATCGATATACAGTTTGCCCTCGTTGTTAGTAACATTGGTTATGGAACATATTTCACTTCAATTAAAAAGACACTTATATAACAATCCCTGTTGATATCAACCCTCTTATATATCAACAAAATAGTCCAGTCCTGTGAGGTTGATAATAACGAGGGCAGACTGCATCTAATTTAATGCATGTGACTTTCGTTATAGCAAACTCTTGTTATAGTAAAGACAAAACAGTCTATGATAATTCTCTTGTTATAGTAAATTTACTAATAAAGTCTCGATATACGTACGTAGTAAACTTTTACTAATACATGTACATGTAGTCCGATGCCTTTACTATAACAAGAGTCACTTGTATTACACAATTTGTCATGTGGGGTGACACAATAAATGATTAACAACCAACATGTATTTAAAACGATAACGATAACGATAATCGTTAACGTTAACGTTATTAATATTAATACACAGTGATTTAACGTTAAGACGTTATAAAGGACAAATCCAATATTAGCTTAGCTTGTCGTTATCGCTATTATTATGAAATGGTGAGTAAAATCTTCCTTAAATCATTTTATAGAATATTATATACAGTATTTTTAATCATACTTTTGTATCTACTTATATTATTTGAAAGAAGGAAAAAAACGATCACTGTATCTATTTTTTGCTTCAAATAAATATGCAAAGAATAAGATGCGCACCACTGGCCGGGTGCTGTTTCCAAGCGCAAGTTAGTTTTTAGTTTTATTTGATTCATATTTTTATATCATTTTAAGAAAACAAAAACGATTCTCAGTTCCCCGTATATAATCAGAGCATTGATATACGCGGTTTTCAATGAATCGAAGAATGAAAAATATCTGTTTTGTATTTAATTGATACTACGGATTTATCTCTCTTTCCTCTCCGATTGTCACACTCTTTCGCAAAAGTTGTTTATTATACGTTTTGCATGTGACCGTTGACTGGATTTGAAGAGATTACATTTCTTATTTTTGCCGTTTTGTTCCATTTAAACGTATTAACTCGATTCTTTTTGATAAAATGAGGTTTAAAAAAATCTTAGGATTCGAGTGAAAACACTACTGCCACTACTGTCATCATCGATTACCGTTACGTATCGGTATTGTCGTTAATCTCACAATTTTGGTAAAGCTCGCTTGGCCCGCTTGGTTAGTCTACTTTATTCGCGCCAAAATTCTATCCTGATCTCTATGCGGTGTTATATTGTAATTTCTATTTTTATCTCGCTTTTGTTTTCTATTTTTATTCAATCCTTAATTATATTTTAAGTTCTCTCAAATTCTCTCTTAAACAATAGTGTGCATTATGCGTTAAATTCTAGAATAATACTTCACAATGTAATCAAAAATATGTATATAGTCCTCAAGGACATTAATAAAAATTCTCCATTTAATTGAGACTTGTAGAATTCTTGTAATTGATTGTGGTTAGGACCTTTGATCCAGAAAAGGCATTGATATTGTTAAACGGAATATTGGTTGATTGAAAAGCGCTTTATTGTTGAATAGTTTAAGAGTTCCTGCACCATATATATTTTAATGAGAATTGGAAAATAATGCAGACACCTTTAGTAAGACTGTGCAGTTAAACCTCTATAACGAAGGTGATAGTCACACTTATGGTTATATCTCTGTAGTCGTATTTTGGTTTTTTTGGTTATTTTATTAAATTCCTGGCCTGGTATGATTCTCAGAATTTTAATTATATTTATTTATTATTAATTAATTTTGACGCTCCAACCTTTTCATTCTATAATAGTCTATTTGTAAATAAATATCCAATAAAGATAGCACTAATAAATCTTATAGCTTACTTAGCGTTAGGATGCTCGCTGATTTCGGCAAACACCGAAATGCTAAAATTAAAACAATAATAAATCTTACTAACAGACCTGCCGAAACCTATAGGTTGTCAATTTAACCGGATTAATAATTTTTGACCTTTTGTACTAATAAACCAGTTATTTAACGAAATAACCAGGAGAATACAATAAATCTATTTATATCTAATTATATAAATGCAAAGATTGTTCAAATGCATTTAAGGGATGATGAAATGATAATACATTACATTAACTTTCGTATATATTTTTAATCCGAAATCCAAATTCTATATGTGTTATAGTCACATGAGTAAATTTGAACCGGTTCAAAAAAATAAAGGCTTGCGTAATGTCCTGTGACCTGACCTAACTATTAGCAACAAATCTCTGAGGTTACGAATTCAATGCTCAATAGGTATGGGCATGTATCCTTACTCATAGCAAGTTATTTGAGTAATCAAAAAGCATAACTTTCTCTAGAAAGAAAGAAATTATTGGATAACTTCTCAAAAATAATGTTGTCTTCAAGTTTCTGAAGTGATCTCTTTTTTGACGTTTCTGATCAATTCTAGTCAACAAAATGATTTTCAAATATTGCAAATTTCGAAAACTTCGACTTTCATCATCATCCAATTCTGCAAATGAACTAGAAAACATGAAATATGAAAAACGTCTGCGTCCGCCTTGATCTTTTGGTAACAGCAAAGAAGAATTATCAAACTTATTAGCAACGTAAAACTTGAAAAGGGTTTCTCGCTTCGAAATGATTAAATTTATGAAACTATTATCCGATAGAATTGAGAGAAAAATGAGAGTTTGATGGAAATGAAATATCTTATGTTACTACATGAATGAGCAGTAAACTTCAAGAATTTCCTACGAGAGCACATGTAGTTCGATTTCTTCCATTAAATAATTAAGTCTGAGAGCTCGAAATCAAGCACAATAGTACATATAGAAAATGTGCACTTATATATACTGTATATGGATTTAGAATGAAATGATTTTTGCAAAATGTGCAAATAATTATAATTTACTTTGTAGATATAAATTTTTAAATCTTGACATAAGGCCATAAAAACAAAATTTTGAGGTTTTCATAACCAGGCCGGGTCATCAAAACCAGTTATGAAATTTAAATTTTGAGGCGCATTCTACTATTGTATTGTAAAAAGCATCAAACAAGTATAAAAATCAATTATTTTTTAGTCCGGTAACTTCAGTACGTTTCGAGATTCAGTAAACGGATCGAAGTGATCAAACTATCATTAGATTTGTCTTAACCTTAACGTTAACTAGACAAATTGAATGATGGTAAATCGCTTCGATCCGATCATTGGATTACGAGATATCGCGTCCCGAAATTACCTGACTAAAAAAATAATTGAGTTCACCAAAAATCGATTTTATATAAATAAATAGGCGGGTCGCCGGATCATTTTACAGTCATATGTTATGAAAACCAAAAAATTTTGTTTATGGCCTAACAATATTGTACTTCAAACAATTTTATCATTTATGTTCTATCCTATTTGAAGTCGAGTCACCTACTCTGAATTGAATTGAATACTCGAGTTAAAAAATTCTGCGTATACCGATACGTATACAAACACTAACCTTATCGTTATGTACGTATTCGTTCGTTACTTAATCTGGTTAATAATGACTATCGCTATTGTAATTATCGTTATTATCTAAACTGGATATCAATACTCAATGCAATGTACATGTAAAAGGTAAAAGGAAAATCATTGCATAATTTCGGAGATTTTTATCTTTATTGTTTCGTGCATAATTTTTTATACAGTACAAGTAACCAATCAAACTTCACCAATATATGTTAATGTTATTTATGTATTGATATTAATGCAAAAATACATGAAACACTTTGTACAATATATTACAAGACTAAAATACATAAAGAATGACCCGCTATTCTTTTTAACTATGTGAAATTCTATTATTCGCCTTTAGCCGAGCTCGTTTGGCTCTATTTCTTCCTTCCCTATCAGCACCGGTAGAATTTAAAAAAGCACCATTGTTAAGTTTCGTTATTCGAGCTTTTCCTATTTGTCGACCATATTTAAGAGCACGATCAATTAATCCATCACGAGATTTTTTGTCGACTTTTTCTTTAAGGTAATTATGATTTGTTCGTTTATACCATCCATCAATGTCTTCTTCAGGAATATTAGTCCATTGTGAAAGCAATGATCTGTACTTTTTATGCGGCTTTTCAAAATCGTTATCAAGCAAGTATTTGATAAGCCACAGCGTGGCTTCGGGATCAATTCGATCGCGTGTTTTTTTCGTCGTATCTAAGGTTTTTATTGTTATTGGAGTGGCGAGTATATCATGAGTAATACTTTTATTCTCATAATATAATGAAGTGGTCTGTTCCACTAATTTGGAGTGAATCTCTATAAGATGGTTGGTAGTTTTTACTTGCTGATTACATATTTCAGCAACATTCTGTGTGAGTGAAGAGAGAAGAGCAAAAAATTCAAGATCTAATTGTTCATCAAAATCAAATGTTATATTGGAGGCTTGATTGACTATATTTTTAGCATATATTAAAATTTCATTTTCATCATCAAAAACGTATATTTTATCTCTGAGGTCAAGTATTTTCAATAGAATTGGATAGTGAGGATGTAATTCAAAGCGTTTAATGTCATCATTTAGATTTTTGTTATTAGAATTTCGAGGGGTTGCAAAGGTTTGAGTTTGATAAATATTCCTTTGTAATTGATTTGCTCGAAACGCCATACTTTTTTATTTAGAATGTTAGCACAAATAAAATTCAAAAAGTTGCAAATATCAAAAATGCTTATTTAAATTGTATTTTCGAGAGTTAAAATTATTGGACCCTTTCAGAGATTAATTGTAATCAGACAAAATGTAAATCTCCTGCTTAAAGATTTTTCGCTTGTAGGAGTTTATTGTTAAAATAAATAATTGCATAAAAAAGTATGATATGGACACGAACAATTGTCCAGCGAAAACTAAAGGAAAATATCATTGTTTTTGTAATAATGGCAAATCTAAATATTGACAATTAATTTGATATCATTTTTAAAAAAAAAACCCGCATCATGCAACCGTGATTTGTAAAGATTCTTTGCTCAATATTGATTTCTGGTATTGATTAGTTTTCTTCGACAAATAATCATAGGCAGCGCATCATGTTGTTAATCTTTAATATCGATATACGTAGCAAGTATGTGAAAAAATGTTGCTCGCGAAATGACAAATCAGAAGACATAGTAATATAACTGACAACGAACGCATTCACTACAATGGATTTTAGATTCCATCTTTGATAAAATGGTTTTATTTAAAACTTAAAATGATAAATAAACGAAATAATAGGTGTGGAAGTCGATTTCTGCGTTAAGCATTACTTAGAATCGGATTTTGAACTTCAGTCAAACTAATTCGGTTTTTGAATTATCCAGTTTGGAATTTAAACTGAACTGGTTCAATTATTTAACATCACTAGTCTTAGTAAGCCATTCGTTTTTAGATTACTGTAATTGGAATATATCTATTTTACACACACAATCGGTGTTTTTGTACATGTATAACCATTCTTTCAAACCAGTTTAAGCTGAGTTAAAAATGCAGTTTATCGTTATTTTAAAATTGTTTTGCTTAAATATAGAACTGCGTAGTTTAGTCAATTAGTTGATAGCTTATTAACTCCTTAGCGTTAGTACATGTACGTATATCGAAGTACATGAATGCAACAATTATAAATACATATTTTCCTTTTTAGCAATGCAGCCATATAATATTTACTTATCAATATTTTTTTATAACACGTTTAAGTTTTTGTAATATCAATGCATAACGATAATAATTTTTAATCGAAAAAAATTAGATGTTGTTAGTTTGAGGCGGTTCAGTTGGATAGCTCGAAAACCTAGCAATTCAAGAGCCAGTTTCTGGATTTAACTTAAAGCTGATTATGCGAAAATCTTTATTACCTCACTTATTAAAGCTTTCAAAAACAAAATCGAGAACATCTTTCATAGACGCACAGTTTATATGACTAGATACACACCCCTACAATATATTACCGGAAATTTCAAAAATGGATTTGTCACTTTGAAACCCGATATCTTGACATCCGGTAATCCCATTCGAACAAAGATATCACCATTAGATTCGTATAGTCGAGGAAAATCTAATGGTAATATCTTTGTTCGAATGAGATTACCGGATGTCAAGATATCGGGTTTCAAAGTGACAAATCCATTTTTGAAATTTCCGGTAATATATTGTAGGGGCGTGTAGATACAATGGCGTAAGCAGAGGGCCTTGCCATCACAGCATTCATGGAATCCTTCTCTTTAATGCGGTAGGGATAGAAAAAATTAAGCATGTTACATATAATGCAAATGCAGTCTCAAACCTTACTATATTCAAATTCAAAACATTATAGATTATGTTATCTCGAAAACCGTGAATAAAATTCATGATCAAAATCAACCGCGCGCGGATCATATAACTGAAAATCAGTAGTTAAAATATAAAAAATCTGATTACGTATTATTATTTTGTATCAGATCCACTTTTTAGCGCATTATATAAAACTATAAAAACAATAAAAGTTTCTACCTATTTCATATTCTTTGAATATTCCGGAAGAATTTACGTAGCTGTAGAAAAGCATCTCCATGACCCCTCACTATCTTCAATCGCCTCACCAACCATCGATTATGCATTAATAGTCTATTCTCGGGTTTATATATAAGGTAAGTTTGGTTAGCGATTTACGTTATTTGTCTCGTATAAAAACCTAAACAAAAATAACGAAAATATTACCTTAACTATATTTAGTGCTTGGCGGTGATAACACAAGGAGTATTTAATTTTAGTCACACTTTTACTAATAACGTTTTCTAGCTGCTTCTTTACAGTGAATGTTATTCGAAAAAAAAATACCGGACACCTTATATGATCACAAAATTCCGAATTCAATTCACAAACAAAACAGGTTTAGTTAGTAATTCATTCTATCTGTATTTTATAAAACAAAAGTGAAATTTTCTTACCTATTTTCCTCTTCTATGTCCGAAGTCATCTTTGGTAGTACTATAAGCTGTGTTCTTATCTCGATTGCATACGCGGGCATCTAGAAAAAAAAGCAAGTTCTTGATTAGTGACGATGAACCGCACAGCTTAAATAAGGGAATGATAATTATATTTTAAGCATCGAATAAAATTTGAAAGAAGGGAGGCATTGGATGGCGGGCTATGTGAATTGATCCTGTTAATATGTATGCTAGGATTATGTGTCGTATATTTTGGATTTTTAATCGACAGTGAATGCATTATTTAACGCTAATAAATGTTCCCGGTTTTAGCATTTCGATTCACACTGATCGTACATAGTAAATTGAGTGATCCAAATTAATTGTGGAATACATGTATAAAGAACCAATCCTTTTGTAATAATAAATTCATTTTGCTTCGCAAAAAACCTAGTACAAAAGTTGCATTTTTTATTATAAAGTTTAATTTGAATGTTTGCTGTATCAGTATATTGCGATAGAGCAATGAAAATTAATGTTTAATGCATATACATATACAGTACTGTTACCATTTTCAACAAAACTTTCGTAATTCAATAATTTTTATTATGGTGTATCATAATTTCATCCAATGATATATTAATTTGATGTTATACAAGCATGTACATGTATTTGATATTAAACAATCATCATGTCACAAAGTTTGGGGGTCAAATGCATTTACTATGAAGATCGGAAAATTTTCCCATATAGTGGATTTCCAATTTTTATATGTAAATGGATGAGATGTCCATTTACATTCCTCTACAACTTTTTTCCTCATAAATAAACACACCTTTTCTTATTATTAAAAGTTTGTCTTTTTACTTTAGCCTATTGAAATATTAATTTAGTTTATTAGTAATGGTTTTGGTTAAAAGAAAATCTTTGTCATTGTAAGTTCAAAAAATAATAACAGAATGATCGATATATGAACAATGTACGTACATATATGTAATAGTGATAATAAAATAAAACTACAGATGATGACGACGACGAAACTAAAGATAGTTCTTCAGATATATTATTTTCAGTAAATGAAGAAACTTGTACTGTGAATTTTAATGTAAAAAAATAAATTATAGTAACTATTTTTTATTTATTGGAATTAGAAAAGCTAAGATTATGAGAAGATTTGATGTATAGCATTTATGGGTTATTAATATGGAGTAAAAAATTTCAGCATCGTGGATGAGACCTAGAGAATTTGTCTGAAATTCATTCTTGTGATAGTATTTTTTTTGCAGTCTTCATTAATGCATTTTCAATTATTCAAGAGCCATTTGCTTTAATTTTTGTGATCAAAATTTAGATTCCATTCCTATTTCAAAGATTTCAATATATTAAAATTTGTAATTTTAAATAATATTTGAGTTTTGAATTGTATATTTACACAGAATTAGAAGTGATGTTTCTGTTAGTTAAAAGTTTAGATTCATAAAAGTAAGTTTTTAATTTTGAGAAATTAATTTAGAAATTAATTGACAATCACGTCCCAAATTTTGGGGCATTTGCTATAAAAATCTAATTTTCATTCCTTTATTGTTATTATTAGAAACTTCTTTTTTTCATGAATATACTTTCTTTATTAATATCTTGTTTTATTATTTCTTATTATTGCTTTGTCTTAGTAATAAATTTAATTAAAACAAATTTTTCAAAAATAAGTGACATACTATTATTATATAGAGTTATTTGACGAAACAATTACAGATACTGATGATGATGAAATCATAAACAAAACTTCAGATGATGAAACTACAAATGACAAAATTACTAGTGATGAAACTATTGATAATAAAACTATTGATAAAACTATAAATGATAATAATAATTCAAGTAATTCAGATATAATCTTTGCATTAAACAAAGAAACTTTAGCATTAGCTCATAAAATAGCAGCAGAGAAATTTGCTTTAGAAAGTGAAGAGGATGAATTGTTAGAAACCTTAGATTATATTAATGATATTGATGATTTTTTGCTTGAAATCAGAATGAAATCAACAGAAAGTAATGAACAACTAATTCTACTTCAAGATACTCATGAAACTCAATTAGAACTAAAATCCTGTTGTGTAATTGATATTTTTAATGGAGAAATATAATATTGTAATTCTACTATCAAACTCAGAAGATTGCAATAACTCATTGATATGTGAAAAATTAAAGTAAGTGCACTTCAAGAAGTTGAAAACAATATTCAAAGATTGGGTATATTGTCATGATATGACATTTAACGAATAATCTTATTGGATAAGATTTATATTCATTATTATTGGATTATAATTA
>CAJVPL010000678.1:0-21433 GCA_910591945.1 Ambispora gerdemannii | reverse complement strand
ATATTAAAACAAATAATATTTGTTAAGTTATATTAAGTTTATTCATGTTAATTATATCTGTTTTCTATGTTATGCATTACAAATCACATTGAACAAAGCAAATTAAACAATTTTGTATTTTGTCTGTATTTTTTGTTTCAGACTGTATATGTACAAAAATTCAAGATATAGAATATATCTATTCAGGCTTGAATGCTAAACACACTAGCAATTGTTATCTCTTGTAATATTTATGCTTTCCATATTTCTTACTGTTCTAATTAATAACAAAAACCAAAATTATTTATTTGTTTTTCAAAAATTATTGTATAACAATAATATATCAAGAAAAAACTGAAATTCAGAGTTACTGAAAAATTAAAATTAAAAATTCAATTATAACAATTTGTACAATTGTTTATATTAAATTAGTCTAAGTCTTTAAGGTTAATTGCTATGGTGTAATCGACAATATGTTTTATATTAAAAATTCTAACTTTTTAACTAAGAAATTTACCGGTAATATTATAGAAAAGGATTTTCTTGATAATATTACCGGTCAAATTTTGGATTTACTTCTTAGTTAAGAAGTTGTTAGAATTTATAACATGAAACATATTTAAGAGTTTCTACACCACACTGAATCAAGATAACGCTAAAACGAGCACGATTTCAATAAACAAGTGTTTTTAACTCACAATTTTTAAATCGAATTCTGGTTGTATATCTAAAAAATTGTTGAATAGGGTCATTTAATAATAAGATAATTTAATGTCATAAATTAATTTATTAATAGAACTTAGACAATTTTGTATTCCAGTCTTGACTTAATAAACTTGAGTAGGTTGGATATTCCAGTCCAGTTGTAATACAGTCAGTACTGAACTTTGATGTTATTATTATTATATACAAATAGTTTCAAATGTTATTTTATCCACAGTCAGATCTCGAATTGGAGACATCCAGTAACAATTAGAAATTTGTTAATTGAATCTGACATTTATATGTACTTTTATGGAAAAGAAATTTGATGGTGGTGATATTGTTAAATCAAGTTATTAATTAGTATCGTTAAATTGCATATGGTGCATAAAATCTAAATTCATTAAACGTTTGTGTTTTATAAACTGTATAAACTTCTTTATTAAGAAGTAAATACAAAATTTAATCCGTGAATATTATAGAATAGGCCTTTTCTGAGCATATTCACGGATTAAATTTTATATTTACTTCTTAGTAAAGAAGTTTATCCATTTTATAAAATACAATCGTTTGATGACTTTAGAGTTTATGCATCATATCGATCTGATTGTATACTGATATAGTGTAATTGAAGAAGTGACATTTTATAATATTGTCTATTACAAACAAAAAGCAAATTGTTTACTATACTAAATATAATTTTTATTTAACATGGTTGCAAAATAAAAATCATTCTTTTATTAATTGCCTTTTTTTCTAGCAACTTACAGACATGGGCAATATAAAGTTTGAAGTCTGAAAAATTATTTGGCTTAATGATATTCGTTTTGCAAAAGAAAATAAATATTTTATTTCAAACTGTCATCAAGCATACTTTACAAAGCTCTAAAAATGTTCAAATTTACATATTTGATAAAGTGATTGATAAGCTTTTAAATGAATCTACTTTATTTATTTTTGTTATGTAATTGTTGATATATACGTTCTTTTGTTACTGTCATTATTTTCGAAACTTACTGTAGAGAAATTCTGTTTCGTGCTGTCAGTGCTATTATAACTAACGCTTTCCATCGAGTAATTCCATAACATTACAAAAAATATTCGAAATTTATAACCCCAAAATAAACTTTTTAGCATATCGATAGGAGATTCTTTGCTTAAACTCTTATTACTTAAACTTGTTGGTATACTTGATAAAATTAAGTCAAACTTGAATTAATGTTATGCACAGAGTCAAGCCGTTAAGCCGAATCTCTAATTAAAACCTCATCAAGAAATTTTTGATAGTGTATAACAGTATATTAAATGTGTTGTTTTACAAACCTTTTGTTTTTCTACACTCTTAATTAGTAAAATTAGTGTAAAACAATACTAAAATATAGAGCAACACATTGATATCAACTGCATTTTTTAGTGTAGAACAACAAATGGTTTATAAAGCAACACATTTAATGTGTTGCTCTACACTCAAAAACCTCAGTAGATTGAAGTTGGTTCAGGAAAAGTTATAGTACGCCTGCCTTGATAAACTGAATACTTAAAAATTTTCTGACACGAGGTTTACTATGTATGTAAATTTAAAAAGGCTTTAATAGTTCCATACGTATTTCGTTGTTTTTCATCACAAACATACTAACACCAGGACATTGTTTTTCTTATTTGGTTTGAGCCAATTTAGAATTATATTGCTTTGAAAAAATATTAATTGACACAAATTCCTCAAAATACAATATTGATGCAAAAATTGCTAATTTGATATTGATACAAGTTTCTCATAATAAAAATAATACATGTAATTGCCTAACACTAACGTTAAAGTACTTCTGTACTAAATTCGTATTATGCATTAGCCAACAAAAAGTCGTGGAAAAAATTAACTGTAAATAAAAAATTAACTATAAATAAAAAATTATGGTAATATCGGACTTCTGATTGGTTCGCCGCAAGTTACACTAAAAAAAATTTGGCTGTTGCTAATAATAAAGTCTTTTTTATGTATGTTACTCTTCATCGTTTAATGGGTGGGTGTATGTAAAATCGATACAAATACAAACGACGACTTCCACACATCGATATATAAATCATCGTTTTTTAAAATAAATAAATGGTAATAACGATAATATGGTTACTGTTACCGGGCTAGAGATAATTTCGCTAATCTCTCAATCCCAATTTCGTTAGTCTATCTTTATTCGCTTCGAAATTCTATGCGCTATTCGCTTTTGTTTTCTATTTAATCTCGCTTTTGTTTTCTATTTTAATTTCGCTTTTACTTTCTATTTTTCAATCTTAAATTCTCTCTTAACGATACTTCACTATGTAAACAAAAAGATGTATATATATATATAGTCCTCGTGGAAGTTAATAAAAAAATGCCGAATTAAATTGACCAATCCAAATTCCCCTCTCTACCGTCATACTGAACGATATCCGTAGATATCGGCACAGGAATTAGAAACCAACGATCCACTAAATGACATTACAGACAATATAAATTCAATAGAATCTGCACGTTGATATTTTGTTATTTACACAACAATAGAAGTCATGAGCCTTCTTTTTATGCGTAGTATTCCTGTGTCATTTTTCATGCATAAATTGATACAAACACAAACGACAATTTCACATATATAACGATAAATAAATCATCGTTTTTTAAATAAAACACTGTCATAATCATTAATAAGCTCAAAGATGGCATCTAATACTTCGAATACTCATGATTGTAGTAAGAACTGTTTCGATTGTGACTGCGATGAGTGTTCAGTTCATGATTGTAGTAAATGTACCGAATGTCAAAACAATTATAGATGTGTTGGATGTTTTCATTATCATAAACGAATTTATGTTGAATGGTCTAGTGGAAATAAAGATATCGACAGTCTAATAAATGAATGCAATAATATTAGAAAATGGGAACTATTCGAATGGATCCCTTTTGAAAGATTTACCAATGTTGAATATCTTGCAAAAGGTGGTTTTGGTTCAATTTATAAAGCTTCCTGGTTGGACGGACCATCAAATAGGTATTGGGATCATGAAGAGAATAAATTTGAACGAGAGGAAGAACACAAAGTTGTGTTAAAGTCATTACACAATTCAAAGCAAATTACATCCGAGTTTATAAACGAGGTAAAATGAACAGTTTTAAGTGTAAACATATTACTTTTTTTGGTTTTCAATCTAATTCACTTTTTCAAAATTAGATTCTGATTGCTCTAAAGTGCAGTTTTCTCGATGTAATAGGTTATTATGGAATAACTAAAAACCTAGCTACAAATGAATACTCGATAGTAATGGCTTATGCAAAAGATGGTGATCTACGCAAATATATGAATTCCAAATACGAAGAACTGACTTGGAATCAAAAATTTAAATATTTAAATGATATTCTCTTTGATCTGAGAACAATTCACGAAATATTTGTGCATCGTGACTTTCACCCTGGAAATATATTAATGTTTTGTGATGGCGCTTGCATTGCTGATTTTGGACTTACTAAACGAGCAAATATAGAAAAATCTGATCAAAAAATTTACGGAGTACTTCCTTATATGAGTCCAGAGGTACTAAATGGAAAACCATACACTCGAGCTGCAGATATTTATAGCTTTGGGATGATTATGTACGAGATTGTAACGGGCGAACAACCATTCGGTGAACGAAGTCATGATATACACCTTGTATGCGACATCTATAACGGAGTACGACCTACGATACCAAATAATGTTCCCAGATTGTGCAAATTTATTATTGAAAAATGTTGGGATCCTATTCCAGAGAACAGACCAGCTGCTGAGGAACTTAAAGATTTTATCCACTCATTCGATTCCAATTACAATTATATCGATAAGGCTTACCTCGATGAGAAGTGGGAACCGAATACTTTGCATTTTCAGTACTACGGCTCTTTAAAATTTCCTAAGACACGCGAAGATATTATTGAGTGTCTTGAACTAGAACAGCAGAAATTTGATAAGGAGATGGAATTACAAAAAAGCATTCCTACGAATATGAACAAAAAGCAAGCAATCCACCCAAATGCAGTTTACACCAGTCGAATCTTTAATTTCAATTCCAACTGAGACAGGTATTTTTATTTTGAAATATAAATCATATTAGCATTTCACAGTAATTAAATTCATATCAAATGAATAGGAAGGTCAAGTGTCAGTTTGTTTGTGCCAGACGAAGGTAAACTTACTTGATATATTATTTTATTGAAATCTATTAAACGTATTTGTTTGCATATAACTCTAGAATATGTGACTACTGAATATGATATAGATATTCAGAATGAAACAAATGAAGGTAAATTTATGAGTTATACCACGACTTTGATTGTATCTATATTTTATTTATTTATATTGATTTTATTGTATAATGTAATGCTAGCATATGTCTCACGAGAGTTTGATATTGATGGAAAAGATGCCCGAAAGAATATCCAAACACAACGTAAGTTTTTTCGTTAACAACATCGACAGAGTCTCAACGTTTTAAAATATTGTATACTATTTTTTTTTTTAACAAACACTAGATTTCAAAGAGCATAAAACGACCAGCAAACGTCCTATTGAATACGTGTCGAAAGAATCAAATAAAAGGGGAAAGATTTCATTTTATTGAATTAAAACAAAGTGAATCAAATTAAAACAACCCAGGTAAAATTTTATTTTTAATTAGTGATTAACAATTTAGCAAAAACTTAATATTTTCTTATTTATGTTATTCAATTCTTAACGCAGAAATCGACTTCCACACATATGAATCATCATTATTATCTTATTTCTTTTACTATTATTTCAAAACCCATATATAACGATAAAATGAACTCTGGCGGATTCTAAATTTTGAATACTAGCGCTAGTGTTCATATACCGCATTTTGCGGAATAAATGCCCGCCTTAGCATATATACCTTTCCTTTTTTAGTAATTCGTTGTTAAAATCCGTGTACTATATATGGTATAATATCACGTATATAAATTAAATTCAGGGAATTAGAGAATTTGTATGTGATGATCAGTTGGGAGATAAACTGAATAATTTACAATAGAAAGGGTTTCTTCAATGTTCTAAAGGGCTCCTATGGTAGATTGTACACAATCTAACAATAGTTATTTACCAATATCTTAAAATAATAATGACCACAAGATTTATTGATATGGCTTATGAAACAAAACTACAAGACTTATTGAGACTGCCTAAATAAATTAAAATACCGGGACTTATACAAATGCCCAAACAAATAATAATAATGACGGCTTATTTAGAGTGAAGGAGCATCCACTTGCTTGTTCTCAAGCTTTGAAGACAAATAATTAAAGAAATTATTAATAAGATATAAGACCTTTATTAAATATTTGATTAAAGTATTTGAGCATGTCTTTCATTAAGAGGGAAAGACTTCCTCTTTTATACATATGAGTTTTCTATAAATAATGGCTAAATTATGATTATTTTTATAAATATTTTTCCATTTGCTTTCCATTTTACTTTTCATTTTACTTTTCACTTTACTCTTCACTTTACTTTTCACTTTAATTTTCGAATTATAGTATAATTTTACTTATTTTGGTAACAATATATTACAAGAGATTTGTAAGTACCGGGGTACATATGTACGTTCAACATGCGTATTTAGTAAAAAATAAAGCGATTATTATACATTTATTCATCATTAAGGGAGTGACAAATATTAGCTAATATTCCAGCATGGCCAAATCTCAGGAACTACCCCAGCTCACCCACGATCGATTTTCCTTTCACATGATTTTTTCGATGAGGATGCGCAAATTTTTGATCAACCCGGCCAAACAAATCCGCACAAGAAAATGAACAATGCAAAAATACGGGAAATAGATGCCTAAATCTAACTTGTAACACTAATAAAAATGAAGAAAGAAAATTTTACATATAACCTAACCCTAACCTTTAATAGTGCGGAATGTTTCGGGTAATTGTTGTGGCGGGAAAATCGGATCATAAAATCATGTGAAGGGACGATCGTAGGTGAGCTGGGTAAAATATATCTCAGGTGTTAATATAATCTCAAGTGCATGTGTTCAGTGAAATCTCAGGAGGGAAGGAGGCGTGGTCTCATAATAAATGGATTTTAGCTAATATTCTCATGCATAATATCCTCTTCCAATCAAAATATCATCCGAGTATAATATCCCTATCCAATCACGGTATCCCTCTATCATAGTATCCCGAGTACTATACTATCCCCTGGGCTTTTATTCCGCAAAGCTGCATATTCTATCGAAAATAAAGATATCGACGGTCTAATAAAGAATGCGCGAAAATTAGGGCTTTTCAATGCATCCTTTTTGGATGTTTAGAAGAATTTATAAAATAGCATGGTTGTGGGTAGGACCACAGAAAAATTAAATTAAACGACGCGAGAAATGCGAAGTTGTGTTGAAATTATTATATAATACAAAGCAAACAACATTAGAGTTTATTTACGCTTGTAATTAAAAGCCAGCTACAAATGACGATATTATTAGTTAATCTAACAATAACGATAAATGCTCGAATGTTTATTTACTCGTGATTGTATTCTGTCAAGCACAAAGCTGAATGATCTAGCATAAATAAAGATTTCGAAAGTTTACGCGAAAATTAGAACATATTTCAAATAGATCCCTTTCTCTATGTTGAATATCTTACAAAAGGAGATTTAGAACAATTTATTAAGCAACCTGCCTATTAAAAAATAAATTTAAACGACGTAAATCATATGAAACTGTGTTGAGATTAAATGCAAATAATATTAGTTTATAAATGAGGTAATTTCTAAATTGTAAAGTAAGTTGTTTTTTGTTTTCTAATACGATTGCGTTGCAGCTTTCCTAAAGTAACTAAAAACCTAAAGATAAACGAATTCTCGATACTAATGAATTATGTAATATTCGCAAAGATATAAATTTTAATAGGTTCCCTACTTAACATTTAGGATCACCTACAAATAGAAGTTCAGTTGCTAATACGTATCGATATCGATATCGATATCTATATAATAAGAAATTTGTGGAGTATTTCATTTCTTATCGATGCTAAATGGAAAATCATACACTCAAGTAGCAAATATTTATTTTTATAGATTTGGAATGGTTTTATACGAGATTGTCGCAGATGAGTAGAATCATGATATAAGTCTTATAATTGACATCAATAATGGAGTATGACCTATGATATCATCTAATTCTCCGACACGCATTATCCCGACAGTAAATTTACCTGTTTTCTCGAATGGAGATTTACAGGGATATTTATCCAACAAAACGTTTCTCCGGAAAGAAAAATAACCAATACAATTTCCTCGACAAGGCCGACTTTGCATGTAATTAACATTAAGTTGTAAGGTTAAGATTGGGGTTAGAGTTACAATTAGAGGTATACTGCACCCATACCAAATGATGTTCACGATGGTGTGAATTTATTACTGAAAAACTGACCAATTATTGAGGTACTTAAACACTATTGACAGATATATCAATGATAGGGAGTTATCAAAGCGTGATGAAATTATCGAGAAATTAGAAAAACAAAAATTCAAAGGGCTTGATGAGGAGATGAAATTACCAAAAGTATCCCTATGAAATATGAACAAAAAACCAGTCGACATTTGTTTTTCAATTTCAATCGACACAGGTAAATTTTATTTCTATATAATCACATTGAACATTCACATTAATTAAATTCATATCGAATTTTTAGGCTCTTCAAATGTCAGCTTGTATGTTCCGAGTGAAGGTAAAGTTACTTTTGATATTAATTACATTAAAATACTTGTTTGCATACAACTCAACCGTCAGTTACTATTTTTTCTTTGATGATTTAGATGAATGAAAAGATATCTGTAGTAAATGAGCCCGTTGTTATAGTAATGATCGCTGCAGTGAATGTTTCGATTTTCACTATCAAGTTTCTAAAGCTGAATGGTCTAGCGAAAATAAGGGTATCAACTGTCTAATAAAAGAATGCATGTAAATCAGAAAGCATCATTATACTATTACAAGTGGGATTATGGAGATAATGAGATGATGGATACTAAATTGTTGTGTTGAGATTATTACGTGATTCGTGCAAATTATAAATGAAGTAAAAATAAGAATTTCTAAAGTGTAAGCAAGTTTAATAATGGGTGCGATTTACGCAAATACTGTGTATTAATTCTAACCACGAATAATTGAACTTTGTAGAAAAATTAAGATATTTACGTAATTGATATTCTCAATTTGAAATTTGTGCATTTGACTTTCATCCTGCAAATATATTATGCTTTTATTGTCGATTTTGAACTTACCGGTCCGGCAGATATAAAAATTTAGTATATGCATTAATGGATGTTTATAGTTTGGGGATGAGATTGTTGAACTAAATAATGGCGTAATCAACGTACTAACTAAATTGACTGTCAAAAAATAATTGAAAGATTACGAAATTTCTCAGACATTCATAATGGAGTACCCCCTACGATACCAAATAATGGTGTAAATATATCATTATTGAAGAATGCTTTATAAATTGTCCCAAAACCTCATCCTTATGCAAGCTATTTAAAAAATGAAGCATTCTTTTATTAGACTGTCAATATTTTTATTTCAGCTAGACAAATCAACTTTATGATATAGAAATATACATCACAATACTCATTTTTTGACAATCGGTACACTCACTGCAATTGTGATCTAACGCTAAACATTATAGGCAGTAGTTCAGTTATAATGTCAAAGAAAGTAATGATCTGATCTGTTCAAGGGCTGACCGTGTTAACCTTTGAGCCACCCGGTTCACAGGTTGGCTTAACAGTTAACCTGTCATTAACCAGTTATGATGTGATTAACCGTTGGAGAACCAATAACACAAATAGACTTGATTACAAATCATGTAATTTAATGACTGTTAAAAAACGCGTTTGAACCCCAAACTCTTTGAAGCTATGATTTTTTGAAAAGAAAAGTTAGGTTTGTAGTTCCATATTTTCGGATGGTCATTAATTGATAGAACTTTTATGATTTGATTTTTTCTAAACATATTTATTTCAATTTAGACATTTTTATTTTCTATATTGATTGCAAAATATACAGAATACCGACATATATGAAAAAACTGCTGAAGTTTAGATTGAATTAAATATATTTGAGTCTGCCACACATTGTTATCTTAAGATTTTTAACTTTAAAAATGGTGAAAGTATTTTGAAAAACGAGTAAGTACACCGAAGCTGTTGTTGCTTATAATGACGGTCATGTTATGAAAACATCATTAACTTGATGGAAAGGTAAATGCTCTGCTCTTGTCCTGATATTTAGTTATTCAGCATTGTACAAAGCAGAAATAAGCTTAATATTCAAGTATACTGTATATGTATTATCTTTTAGTTCATGCGCATATTTTTTGTTTATATATTTCTTAGGTTTATTTTTCTATTTTTGATTACTATTATCAATAACGTGACGTGTTAGTGCCCCAATAGTATATAAATTGAATTATATTTAAAAATTAGAAATAAAGAAACTACCATTTGTTTTAGAGGTCCGAATCGTTTGAATGACTGATATACATGTACAAGCAACCCTTTTTGGACGAATTTGGGCCAATTCAATAAAAAAAGTTAATTTAGCGGGCTTTAAGTTATTGAATTAGAATTGCTAAATATGATTATGAATTGTTGCTAATACATGTACAAATAATATAGACAAACTAGTAGCAATTTAAAATATCGATATTCTCTGCACTGTATGCATATACATGTAGTATACATTGTCATAGTAAAATATTTACATATTAATCTTTGTATATTTAGTTTTCAAATTAGATTTACTAATAAAAGCAAAAAATCAAGACACTTTATTTATACATATAAGAAATTAACAAGTAACGATATAATCAACTAATAGATTTAAAATTTCGCAGTTGATAATTACCGTTTATACATGTATATACTAGTAAAACATCCCGATTTGATTAGCCAATGTTCTTTAGAGTAGTATTTAATTAGCAATATATTACGGAATCATTTATATAATCAAGCCGAGTTACTAACATTATCGTCAAAGAAGGAAATTTCACCGATGTTGTGAATAGGATAACGATAAATAAGCTGTTTGAATTGTTGCTATTTTGATATTTAAATAACTATAAAATTTTTTCAACAATAGGTGCCTGCTGCTGCTCTAGACGCAATATTGAAGACAAAGATGATTTCAAGTTTCGTTATGTTGATGGTAGACGATACCATAATGTTTCTAATTCACAGTATATGGGATCCGAATGATAGTGAAGAGGTTGATGTTTAATACGATATCATATGGTGGTATGTTTTGCATTGAGAAAATAAGTCAATTGCCACTTAAACAATGATTAATTTATTTACGTTCTGGGTCCATAAGCGTTAATAATATTTGTGGAGGATTGTTCCACCGGTTGAAGAGCTCAATTTATCGATGTTAGATAGTTTATTAATTATATTTCTTTAAAATTTAATTTGATATAAATAATTCAATATTAGATGTGGACCAGGAACATAGCTTTTGGTAAGAAGCATTCTTAATATCGTTTTGTGAAAGTTTATTATTTTTAAATTAATATATTTATTTGATAAAAATTTGGGATATGGCAAAAAAATATTCCAATCTCATTTTGTAAGAATGGCTTCTCGCGAATTTTTCTAATAGATAGTTCTCCCAAGCATATAAACTTAATCAATTGTAATTTTTGGATGGTTCACCTTTCGAAGACTCCTATTTTGATTTTACACACTAAAAATCTATGATTGTAGCCTACACAGATGAACAATAGGAAGAATAAGTTATTCTTGAATTGTTGCGAATAAACAAATCAGACGGATTGAGCTTAAGGGGGGCAATCCAATTATAGTATCTAATGGAAATACCATACAACGTATTGCAAATGGCAGTAAGTAATGTAATAAAATTAAAATAAATTAAAGCCTATATTAAATTTTAATTATTTTAATAAATAATTGCTTCAAATCAAAAAGCCTGAATTGTCAAATTGACGAATTTATTCTCATATTTTTGAAACATCGATAATTTCTCAGAAAATAAACACAAGAAAAATCTGTTACTTTTTGTAGAAAAGGTGGTAAATCTGGTCAAGAGGTACATTTCAAATATTATCAGATTGTTTTACAAAAACGGTTCTAAAAAATATCTCAATCTTATCAATCTCTTTGAATTACACATTCTAAGATATTAATAGCTTTTACAAGAGCACACAGCTCTGTCAGGACCAGCATGTCTTCCTCGATGAATATTACACCTGAACAATATGACGCTCTTGTAGAAGCAATCTCTATCGGAGCAAAAAAATGGGTTACATATAATACATTTATCGAATTTGCGGTCATAAGATTTAAGTTTTAATTGGTAAATGCTTTATTTTTAACATGCTAAGGAAATTTATTTTGCAAATTATTTGTATTACATGTGTGGTGCATAAAATCTAAGGTCATCAAATGTTTATATTTATAAAATGGATAAACTTCTTTACTAAGAAGTAAATACAAAATTTAAATTTTTTTATATTTAATTCTCAGTAAAGAAGTTTATCCATTTTATAAATATAAACATTTGATGACCTTAGATTTTATGCAAGATTATATATTTAAATTATAGATCTATTAAACTATGTTTTCTTTAAATAAGAGGTTAGAATAATAAAATATATCGATACGAGTAAAAGACGTTGATAAACAATAGAGACTGCTTTTGGTCGTCAAAACACTATTAAATATAAACAGGAGAAGACAACTTGAAGATAAACATCACAAAACAGCACCAACAAAAAAGCAAATTACATACCGAATTTATCGAACTAATCCCTATAATCAACAAGAACAAAAATGTAATGTCAAATTAATTGTTTGGAACAACAACCATTCACTGTGGTTGACAATTCAATTCTTTCGTGATTTTATTTATATTTTGGATCCTTGTTATATTGCACCAACTAGACAAGCAGTTAAAAATATAATTATTAATGGATTTGATAAACAACGTAAAAACAATCATTGATGATATTAGACAAATTCCTCTCTTACTGCTGATATAAGTTGCTATTGTTTATCAGCTTGTTTGTATTTATACATATATTTTATTACTGTATCTTAACCATTACTTTCTTCTAAAATTTACTTCTTTCATATGTATAGAACAAAAAACGCGATAATGTCATTTTTTTACGTTCTGATTCTAGCAATGCACTGATTGTTCGTCATCTCAAATACAAAATACAATGTAATACTCTTCTTTTTTCATGTCATCTAGTCTAACATTCATTGTAGGCTTTAGTACACTTCTTTATTCATGTCATCTAATCTAACATTGTAGGCGTAATATTATCGTTAGGTCGCACCAATCCAATATTTGATAAGGAGGATGCATTTTAACAACAAATCAACATAATTACATTTTATTGGCTGAGTTTCTGTTGTTTCATTAGTGGATATGTTAAACAACTGTTGTCTTATATCGAAATGTACAGTATATTTATTCACCCACCGCTTTTAATGATATCAATATACTGTAAATGTTGTTACTCCAATACTATAAATTTCATTCATACGAACTGTATCTGTCCCGTAGAATTGGACGAAGCGAAATGATGATGTCATAATTCAATCTACTCTTTATAAAGACAGGATTAAAAATACAAATTGGTATTATTAGTGTTCGTGTATGTCATCGTAATTCACTGTAGTTTTTCCATTTGCTAATACTTTTTGGAAGTCAAATACGAATGCTCGCAAAATATTTATTAGCAATCATCAAATATTTCATGTCATTCTAAGCAATTTAATTACACGACACTTGCTATTCCACTCTAAACACAAAAAATTAAAGATAAAGAATAAATGCTGTTTTTTAGAATGTATACCAAGCAAATTTGATTTATTCGTTATCGGAATAATAATTACATCGATATGTCATCTAAAAAATTAGATTTATATCTAAATATTTTTTTATAAAATTAAAAATTGTATTATATTTTATATTTAAAAAAATTTGGATAATTATTATAATATTGTATATAATAAATATTAAATATTTATGATTATTATTATATATAATAGTAATCAAAAATAATCAAAATTTATTAATTTAAATAGTAAAATGCGGATTTTTATCTTTATATAAAAATTTTCAATTTTATTAATAAAAATTTTTTATTTTTGCATATTAAATAAAAATAATATCATATATTTTATCTCTAATTGCATATAAAGTCAATTATTTTTTTATAATTAAAACATATATAAAAAATAATTGACTTTATATGCAATTATAATAGCTTTATCAGATTAAATCTGAAAATTTTGAAAAAATATATGTTAAAATATGTGATATTGTCTTCATTTTAATGTAAAAATAAAAACTATTTATTAATAAAATTGAAAATTTTTATATAAAAGAAAATCTGTATTTTATTATATTTAATTAATAAATTTTAATGATATATAAATATTTTTAATTGTCACTATACAGTGACAATCAGAAATAATACAATAACATCAAAATTTATCAATTAAACATAGTAAAATACGAATTTTCCTCTTTGTATAAAGTTTTCAATTTTACTAATAAATATTTTTTATTTTTACATTAAAATGAAAATAATATCACATATTTAACATTTATTTTTTTCAGAATTTTCAGATTTAATCTGATAAAGCTATTCTAATTGCATATAAAGTCAATTATTTTTTTTATATATTTTAATTATAAAAAAATAATTGATTTTATATGCAATTAGAATAGCTTTATCAGATTAAATCTAAAAAATCTAAAAAAAATATATGTTAAAATATATGATATTATTTTCATTTTAATGTAAAAATAAAAAATATTTATTAGTAAAATTGAAAACTTTTATATAAAAAAAATTTACATTTTATTATATTTAATTAATAAATTTTGATATTATTATATTATTTTTGATTGTCACTATATTATATATAATTATTTAGCTTTATAGTCTTTCAGAAAAATAATAACTAGCAATTTTTTTATTATAATTTTTTTTAAATAATAATATAATTTAAAATTTTATTTTTATAATATATATAGAGTACCAATTAAACTTAATATAATAATGTTAAAATTTATTAATTAAATATAGTAAAATGTGACTTTTCTTTTTATATAAAAGTTTTCAATCAATATTTTTTATTTTTATATTAAAATAAAGATAATATCATATATTTTAATATATATTTTTTTAGATTTAATCTGATCAAGTTGTTCTAATTGCATATAAAATCAATTGTTTTTTATAATTAAAACATATAAAAAAATAATTGATTTTATATGCAATTAGAACAATTTGATCAGATTAAATCTAAAAAAATATATGTTAAAATATATAATATTATCTTTATTTTAATATAAAAATAAAAAATATTGATTGAAAACTTTTATACAAAGAGAAAAACCTGCATTTTATATTATGTTTAATTAATAAATTTTAATGTTGTTGTATTATTTTTGATTGTCACTGTAAGAAAGACTTTATATCTTATAAATATTAATATTTTTTCTATTTTTTTTAATATTAATGTAATAATTTATTTATTAATAAATATTTTTAAGAAATAATTAGTATTTTATGCTGATCTTTTGGAATTAACTAGATATAGATTGGTGAAACAATTTTTTTAGTGGGCAAAACTGATTTAATAATGTAGTTTTCAAATTATTGAGCTTTGTTTAGTGGCAACCCCTAACCAAACCGTTTGTAAAAAAAACCTTTAATATCTCGAAAACTTTATTAAAAACTGGTTTTAGAGTATTATGGAAAAGTGTTCAGCCGATCGATTTACAGTTACCATTTTCTGTTAATTTAAACGTCAATCGGCCATTACTTTCCGGCCAAAACCAAAAAATTTTGTTGTATGGCTTTAACTCCAATGGATGAGTTTTTAGACACCAATATTCAAGCTGGATGTACATTTGGTGTTTCTGGCTCGTGGTGAGCAAGGTTTTATTTATTAGAAGTTACTATATAGACATCATTTTTGATAATTTCTCGAATTTAGCAAACCATTCATTTTCTATATTATTGAAAATTGAAAAGAATACTATTTGGAAGTATGACATGACAAATTCAGGCATTGTTTCATTTGGTACTGTCATGTTTGTAGTTGGTCGAATGCTAACACCAAAGCACTACTGTTGTCATCGTGACATTGACCAAGTCGTAGAGCTTTGAACGTTCTCAACATCCAATGGTGAATTTAAAGTGTTCTTTAACATATAAATAAAGCAACTGCCGGACCATCTGTTCGGTTGATGATTTCTAGCACTTCATGTGACATCTGCAATGTATATTTTTTTTAAAAAATCTATATCTCGGATATCACTACTTATTTTATAATTTATTATCATTATGTCTAAAGTTATAAGAAAAGTCAAGATTACGGTTCCATGTTCTTCATCAAACATTGGACCAGGGTTTGACGTACTCGGAATAACATTATCAATGTTCTTAACGCTCGACATTGAATTTCTCGAACCCTTACCAACCAGCACCAACAAAACTGTTAACTACACGAATGAAACAACACTCGACTACACAGGAGAAGGAAGTGAAAGTGTTTCATTAAAACCGACAGAAAACCTAATTACCAAAACTGCACTTTACGTTCTCGCAAGTCACAAAATTTATGGATTTCCAGTTCCACTGCACATTCACGTCAATAATCCAATACCTATGGGACGTGGACTTGGTTCTTCGGGTGCTGCTGTTGTAGCGGGAGTTTTGTTAGGAAATGTGGTAGGGGAGTTGGGTTTGAGTAAAGATAGATTATTAGATTTTACGTTGATGGTGGAACGGCATCCTGACAATGTTACCGCAGCGTTGATAGGTGGATTTATTGCCTCGTATCTGAGAGAATTGGAACCGGAAGATACCAATGTGCCACATTCCGAAGAACCAATTAGTGTTATTGGTGCTAGCGTTCTTAATGGTAATGATAATGGTCATGAGAATAATGACAACAGAGATAGTGATATTAATAATAAGAAACCACCGACTGTTCCTTCGGGAATTGGACATTATATTAGATTGAGTTGGGCAAAAGAGATTAAAGCTATCACTATTATACCAGATTTTGAGATTGCCACTGCGACTGCGCGTAGTGTACTACCGGATGCATATCAAAGGAATGATGTTGTAAGTGGTATTTAATGATTTTTATTTTAACAACTTGTACCATTAATTAATCCATCATGAATTCTATTTAGGTATTTAATTTACAACGATTAGCAGTGTTGACAAGTGCACTTGCACGATCACCTCCAGATCCGTATCTGATATTTCAAGCAATGCAAGATAAAGTACATCAGCCATATCGAAAAAATTTGGTAATAATAAATTTGAACTTTTTAAATGAAATATCTCTGTCAATTAATATAACTATCATTTTTTATTCATTCAGATCCCCGGACTATCACACATTATATCAAATGTCACACCAAGAACACATCCAGGTTTACTAGGTATCTGTCTAAGCGGTGCTGGGCCTACTATACTTGCACTAGCGACTCATAACTTTGATATGATTTCTAGTGCGATCACTCAAGCTTTTCTTGAGGAAGGCATCAGTACTCAGGTAAAGCTTTTGGAGGTTACAGAGAAGGGCGCCAGTGCCGAGGAAGGTCAATTATAATAATTTATTGTTAAGTTTTTTGAATGTATACAAAGAAAAAGTTCTTTCTAAAAAACCAAAATAAAATTTAAAACTAAACATTGAAGAAATACTCTAAATTTTTGAAATTCCACGGAAGAAATTCAAAAAGTGCGAGTTGAATTATATATGTTCATGTCGGAAAAGACTTTATTTAAATCAATGGCACAATATTCGTATTTGTTTGTTGGTTGCGTTTACAATAATAATAATAATAATAATAACAATTTGTTATACTAAGAAACTAAATTTCACCAAGCTCAGGATATCTTGTTAAATTCAAGCAATACTGTCTTAAGTACAATAACTAGAAAATAAAGAAAATCATATGAATGGGAAAAAGGAAAATTTTAGAAAACAGGTATCAATACTGGTATATTTTTCTCGAATTATAATTGGATCAAAGCCATCGTCAAAGCAAAAGCCTCAAATTTTAAGTGTCTATCTATTGAATCTAGCGGAGGCGTTTTGGAGGCTTTTAGTTATAAAAACGATTTGCACCTATCTCTGTGTACGTGTTGATGTTTGTATCCACCAACAACTATTATCTTGTAGAGAAATTCGATTGTTTATTAAATTTTTATACACCAAAGAAGCTTAAAAGGGAAATAGTAGAAATTTGTTTTTCATTCGCTTTGTTAGTTAGATAATGATCAAATATTGAAAATTATTTTTAAATAAATAAATAAATCATATAATTAATAATAAAACAAAAAACAACAATAAAATAGAAATGGTACATCCACTACAAATAAAAACAAAAATTCTTCCAAGCGAAGGGGACGATGATCATCCATTATCCGCAAAAAATGATGACGAACCAGGCTCGGTATTCCGTTTCTCAAGTGACGAAAAAGTTGCAAATTTACCCATGGGGGCAAGATTAACAAGATCATCAACATCAGCACCACGAACAAAGGCAGCAAGAGCTCGAACCTCAGAAGAAAGACGAAAAAGACGAAACAATAAAACGACATGGCAAAAAATCAAAAGATTATACACCAGAAACAAAAGACTCATACAATTCTTGTGGTTCTGCCGTATTGCTATCGCGTTCTCATTATACTTTTTAATTCTGATTGATGTGATTCACTTGAAACAGAAAAAAGAAAAAGCATTTTGGGTCGAGATGTTGACGCAACTCTTGAGTGCAGAGTTTACTTTGATTACTATCATTTTGCATCCGAAACGTTTAATAAATTTACCCCGTGCTTGGAAAATTACAAGAGTAAGCGGAGGTGGAAATGTTGACGGTGGACAGGGTGTCCCCGATGAAATCAGGCAATTGCAAATGAATGTTCAGAAAGATTACGATTGGTATACTTATCAGGGTGAACAAAAGTTTTTGTGCCCTCCGTTACGGTTGTTGTTGATTTTGATTTTTTGGAATGTTGGAAGTATTGGACAATATTGTCTTGCAAGTAAGAAAACGATTATCATCAATTAAATTAATCTGGTTCCAATTAAATCGATTTATTAAATTAACTCAACTCAACTAATACCAAACAATAGGTATAATATGGTTCATTCGACCAGGTAATCGACCCATAATCGCATACGGTATACTCAGTGTCCTCACATTCATATGTGAATTCGGTCCACTCCCATTTGTCTTTATTCAAGCAAAACGCAATCGAGAATCTAAAGGAAGAACTTTATCATCCAGTTCACAGAGTTCGTTAACTGTTCAATCAGAAATGAGAGGAGTTTAAGAATAATTTTGATATATTAATCAGATCCTATTACTATTGATAGTATTCACTTTTCTTTCTTTCTTTTTAAACTAATATCATAAAAAGATGAATTAGTTCTAAAATTTAAAGCATCATTTAATTTATGAATAATCAATTTTATTACAATGTTTTTTAGCCAACTTGTGCAATTTCTTCAATAATTATATTAGCAAATATAAAAAGTGATTTGGACAAATAAATGTTCAAATACAAAATCTTCCAGAACAAGCTATGTATAATGATAATAAAAAAATCTGCAATTTAATAATTATCAATAATTTTAAGTTTCCAACTAGAATTAAATTCAATTATACATGTATTTGTTTAGTAAAAATCATTAGATTTTAAAAGTCAATTAGTTTATAAAAAAAGAAATATTATTTTCAAAATAATACCAAAATATAATATGAGGATAATATTACTATATAAATTTTTTTTTACAATTAATTAATAAAAAATAATTTTTATAAACTTATAAAAATTTGCATATAATATAAAAATTATTAATTTTGTTAATTTACTTGTATAAAATATTTTAATAAAAAATATTTTATTAATAATTAAAATTTTTTTTAAATTATAGAATTGCATATGTAATTTTATTAATAAAATAATAAAAATAAAAATTTTTGTTTTATATAAGTTTAAGAAATATTTTTTATTTTATATTAGAATAAATATATTTATAACAACAATTATTTATAATAATTATATTTTAATTGGCTAATTAAAATTTGAGTTAAAATATATAATTAATTAATATTGAAATTATTATATATAATATAATTAAATCTCTTTATAGTCACATTTATTTATAGTTATATATTTCTATAGTCATATTATTTTGCTTTTTTATTTACATATAAATATAGTAAAGAAATTTCTTTATAGTTATATTCATTCTATAATTACTAAATTTTGCTTTTTTAAAGATAATAACTATGGAGAGATTTGATTATAGTTAAGATCAGTAATATTTATACAATATTTGATAATAAGTAATTTTGATTTCAAAATAATCAAAATATAATTTTAAGTATTCATAAAATAAAATTCTTTTTATATTATTAATTTTTATAATTATTATAATTTATCTGAATTTAAATTATTTTTTTATAAAGCTAAAAGTATTAAATAAAATATAATTTAGTTTTGATAATAAATTTCTTCTAAAATTTTAATAAAAGATTAATTAACAAAGTAAGTGAATTCAAGTAATTATATATTTTGATATATTCATCTAAATTTATAGTAATTGAGTTTTTAAATTGGTAATAATATATGATACTTTGAAAAATAAATTTATATTTGAATGAATATAATCTTTTTTATAAATTATATTAAAATTATAATTACATAATATCATTATTTATTATGCTAAATAATCAAATAGATTTGATTTGTTAAATTAATTATTAAATTAAATTATATATTAAAATACAAATATAACTAAAATAATTTTATGATTTAAATAATAGTGAGAGATTCAAGTTTAATTGCTAAGTATTTTATTTTAGTTTTATTTATAAAACTACAGTATAATCCATTCTATGTATACTAAAACTAATATATATGAAATATTAAAAAGTTATACAGATACTACATGAATTATTCTTGTTATATTGAAAACAAAAGACATAACTAATCATTATAGATCTATTTGAAACTATATAAAAATTATATTATCTATTAGTTCATTACTTAAGATTTTTAGTTTGATAGTTTTATTTGTATTGGTATTATTAATAATAATAATATATATTGCTCTAAAATATGAAACTTTGTATTAATTAAGTATAGTTAAATCTTTTTATAGTCATACTTGTTTATAGTCACATTTTTCTATAGTTATTTTATTTTACTTTTTCATTTACATATAAACATATTGTCACTAATTCAATATACTATTATTAATTCAATATAAGAACACGTGAATAAAAGATATAGTTACGATGAAAATTAGTCATAATAATATTCATCAGAAAATTTTTTGGGGTGATTTGTATCGATATTTATCGTTAGTTATATATTGATATATATCTGAGTTGTCGATACATATCGAAACAGATATTTGATATAAATCGATATTGTTACCGTTCTTATAATGATAGGCAAAGTATTAACTAATTATAGTAATTAATTAAGAATTGTATAAGAGTGATAAGAGTGACTGTGTGTACTTGAGAGGGTTGGATACTAGATGGTTGGGAGAGAGTATTGAAAAGAAATAGATTCTATACTTCCACTAGTTGGGTAAGTATTTTATAATTTAAAAATACGAATGATTTATTAAAATA
>CAJVPL010000677.1:0-21437 GCA_910591945.1 Ambispora gerdemannii | reverse complement strand
TCGTCATGGGTTTCGTCTGACGAATGACGTGACGAAATGTTTCGTCATCATGAAAATAGTTTCGTCAGGTATCATTAATCGTAATACGATAATCATGTGAGATGGTGATCGGTGTGATTCGTAATAAATAACAACATAAATTGTAAAGAATTTATGGAATTAGAGAATTTCGTGTTGCTACGGCAACACTATTTTTCTTTTAGATTGCAAAACAGAAATTAACGATAAAGGAGATCTATCGAGTTTCTTTCAAGAACAACAACTTCATGATGAAATACTTCCGATATCATCATAGAATCACATTAATAGGATAAAAATTAGATATTTTTTTTTAATTTGCCAGCATCAAAATAATATTAACGTTAGAGATGATTCTGAACAATGATAGCGATAGAAAAGCAAATTATGATTCACCAATATATTCATCCTTCCCCAACCCGAAAAAGTCGTTTGGAGTCAACAAGTAAAATTCGATTCGATACCATAATCACATCAATTACGTAAGTTAATGAAATCTAAATTATTCATTTATCATTATACATGTACACATACATGAATATAGATCGGTATGTTACATGTGCAGGTAACAGTACGTAGTAAGTACATGTACATGTATATTACATGTAAACGTAGTGGTCTAGCATAACGATAACGTTAACGAATAATTTAAATTTATTATAATTGATGTTGTAGCATATGATTAGGAATTGTACTTGTTGACTCCAAATGACGTTTTCGGGTTGGGAAGAATGAAGATACAATTTGCTCTTTTATTTGTTCGGGATCATCTATAACGTTAATTAAAAAGGTCGATTTTATAACGCATATATAAATTAACACTTACCAGTCCAGTTTTATCTAATAAAGAGCATGATATTGTGAGTGTTTCATTGTGAATTTGTAATTTTTTTTGTAAGGCACTCGTCAATATCTTCATCTGTCTTAGGAGACTCAAAAGAGTCGTAGTACTGAAAATGCAATGAATTCAACTTTGTCCTCTGTTTTCTGGAATAGAATCCCAACATTTTTCAATGATAAATTGCATCATCCGGGAACATTATCTGGTATCGTAGATCCAGTGTTGTCACTTTACTGGACTGGACCATATTGGACTGGATCATATTGGACTTGTATTGGACTACTTTCCATTTAAGATTAGCACGATCGACATCTATTCATAATGGTCATCGCAGCAGTCATACTCGGAACACTCAAAAGTTTAGACAGAGTTCACTTTTGTGTTTTATTTGAAATTTTGATTTATATGTGGATAATGTTTGCACTTATGTGGCAGCAATGGAGTCGGCAGTAGTTTTGCCACCGCAGCTTCAACTTTTACTTTAAATATATCTGGATCGTTCATCGAATGAGCCAATTCACGGAGATCATTGGTATTGAGAAGAATGATTGTTAGTTACCTTGCTTGAGCTCTCGTTCTAAGACTCTAATACGATCGTATGTAAATATTCTGATTGTCAATTAGAAAATTTTAAAAATCGCAAATTATTATTATGAAATTATCTTGACTGTGTTGCTTTAACTTTTGGGAAGAGTCTATCACCCAATTTTTGTTTTTTGTTTCAAAATTGGTTTATTCTTGAGAGTCGATAAATAGTTCTATTTCCTCATGCTGAGCATCATAAACATTGTTGATAGGTATTACACTTTGCTTTGGCATTCTTGACTGAGAAGGTAAAATAGAAATCGTCGTTGTTGGTTCCAGTGATTTAGCGGGAGGAGTTGAAGCAGGTTTAATATCTGCGGAGTTTAAAAGTTTATTTGGACTCGAAGGAGTAGTAGATTGGTCATCTTCACGTGTAAGATTGTTTTAATTAATTGAAATAGCATATCGATCGATATAGAGTGAGGTTATCGTTGCGAACGTTTGTTCAGTTATTTAAATGTTTAAAATGTATAGTTACTTACCAGTTTCATCTAATAACGAGCATGATATTGCCAGTGTTTCATCATGAAGAAGTTGTTGTTCTTGAAAGAAACTCGATAGATCTCCATTCTCGTTAATTTCTGTTTGCAATCCAAAAGAAAAAAAGCAATGAATTAATGAAGTGAATAAAAAACAATATTAAATATAATGTTACTCTCGTTTGGAACAAACAAATTGACACTCGTCAACCCTAAACATTCAATATAAATTTTAATTAATATGAAATGTTAATATGATTTATATTAGAAATAGGAAGTACCTGTGTCAGTTGGAATTAAAATTATTCTTTTATACCCTTTCTTCCCTTTTTACCTTTACTCTCCCACAACTCTCCCATATCATTATCCTTTTTTAAATAAACATAATTTCTATAGAAATTGGCATAGGTCTTAGATATGCCTCTTTTTCTTTTAATATTCTTATCAGTCTATTACTCTCTCCCAATCCAGGTTCAAGTTTGTAAGCTAATTTAATGATTAGTGAACAAACTTGTAACAATAGTTATCAATATTATGTAAATTCTGATTTGGATAAATCTCGAGTCATCAATAGAACTGTTGATTATATATACTCTAGTACTGATGTAATTGAAGGTGATCATGAAAAGATCATATATAACTTAATGAATAAATAATTACATATCTTTGAGATTATTTCAGATAATTGAATAATAAATTATATGTTAAATAAATTATTATATATAGAAATTCAATTTCTTGTAGCTGTAGTTTTTGATAGAATTTATAGATTCTATTATATGAATTCACTTTACTTGGCTGAGATATCCATCTTATGTGTTCTATCATAAATCAGTGATTCACTAAAGATTGTTTCTTGAGAGATAGTGCATGTCATGAATCAGTTTTTGATTGGTTCACTATTATTACTAATGCCAAACTTTCAATAACAGAATCTATGCAATACTTAGCTAACACACACTCATAGTCTACTGAGAGAGAATTAGACTTAACATGTCAATTGGATGTAAATATGTTCTCATACAGAGATACTTTGTGCATATTTGTATGTTATATACATTATGCTTTATCATTATAATGTAATATATGTTATAATAGTATATATGATATAGCAAACTCTCAAAATACTGGAACAATACCAATAAACTCAAAATACTGGCTGAATCAAGTATATATTTTTTTTTAATTATTTGCTATTTTTTAAAAATAAAAAAAGAAGTTTTTTTTTATTTTATAGTTATATATATTTCTATCCATTATCAATAACACATTTTTCCCTGTATTTTCTTTATTTTAAAAAAATAAAAATAATAAATAAAAAAAAATTAAAAAAATTATTTTAATATTACCATGCATGTACGTATGTGTGACTATGCATGTATGCATATATGTACGTACAGTGGCAATCAGAAATAATGCAATGACATCAAAATTTATTAATTAAATATAGTACGTACTCATAATTTGGCATTTCTGCTCCTTAAAAAGATCTCGAAATAGAACAATACGTATTTATTCTAAAGTGTAAAAGCTTTAGTTTCCATAAATAGAGAGTGGATATTTTTATTCTTCTTCATTTTATGCATCTTGTGGGCGTATGTCGCATCATTTTTCATATATCAATCGTTTGATAAACACATGTGAACGATGACTTCCACTCCACCACATATAAATCTTTGTTTTGGACATAAATCACTACCATCACTAAGAAACTCAAAGATGGTTCATGATTATAGTAAATGTATTTATTGTGAACTGGATTACTAACTTTTTAATTAAACCAAGTAGTAGCAGTATCTTTCAAATATTATGTACAATTTGAATTTTTCAAGTATTAGTAACTTTATTGACAATAGCAATAACTTCAAAATCTCTAAATCATTTAACTAGATTTTAATTATTACCTTTAAATTTGCAAATTAGAATATAATTCTTTTTAGCTCTTAATTCAATATTAAGAGCATTAGTAAGAGTATTTAGATTATTGAGAATGTCATTTAAATCAATCATTTCTTTATTATTTGATTCTTCAATTATTTCTTTTTGTTTAAAATTTAGTTCTTCTTCTGATAATTATTCTTGATTAAAGATATCAGATTTTTCTTTATATAATTAATTGTTCTTGAAAGTTAATATTTTGTTATTTTTTTTTACTAATTCTTCTTCTATTTCTTTAATAATTATTAGTTAATCTTTTATTATTTTAATATTATTAGCTTTTTCAGAATAGTAACTGTTAGATATATTGAAATCTTTTTTAAATTCTAAATTATGAAAGTCTTCAAATATTGTTCTAACTAGAAATAAGTAATCAAGAGTGTGTTTGTTTTGATAAATTAGAGTATTTAATAGTTAAATTACTTATCTTCATAATTCTTTAGTTCTAATAGTAACAAAATTTGCTTCAAATATCTTCAAATAATTATTCAATAATAAATGATCTAGATAAAAAAGATTTAGTTATTGTATTAGAGAGTGAAAGCAGATATGGCAAAAATATTTTTGAGAAACTCAAAGTATTGTTTCTTGATGTTTTGCTTTTTGATGAGTGTTAAAATATAAATTAATAAGTTTTTTAATAAAGTATATTATTTATAAAGAGAATTTTAAATTAAGAGAGGATCTTTGAAATAATTTTATAAAGAAGTTATCAAAATATTACAAATTTATTTACTAATCATTAAATTAGCTTACAAATTTGAATCTGAATTGAAAAAGAGTAATAAACTAATAAAAATATTAAAAGAAAAAAAGAGTTATTTAAGATCTATATCAATTTTTACAGAAATTATATTTACTTAAAAAAATAATAATATAAAGAGTTATGGAAAAGTAAAAAGAAAAAGAAAAGAGTAAGTATAAAAGAATAAACTAATAAATAATAAAAGAAATTTGAAAAACTAATTCTTTGCACTTGTATAAAGCTTTCCAGAGCTAAAATAATATAATTAAAATAATAATAACAAAAATTTTTTCACTTTGTTCTTTTCATAAATAAGAAATACCAAAATAACAAACTAACAAAAATTGAAATACTTAATATTCAGAATTAATAATTTCAATACAGCAATTTGTTTAATATAATATAATATAAAGCTCAATAATTCAATAATAACAATTTGTTTAATACAATATAATCTAAAGCTCAAAGTTATAATAGTAATTTGCTCAGTATAATATAATATAAAGCCATTAATAATTTGTTAAATATAATATAATATAAAATTACTTATATACAAGATTTGAAATATAAAAAAACATGAAAAATAAAAGATATTTAAAAAAAGATTTTTGTTAAAAGAGATTTTTATTTTCAGTTACAACATATTAAATTAAGATTCAGATGATATTTATATTTATATATTTTTTAAAAATATAATTTCAAATAATAATAATTATCAAAAAGATAAACTGATTATTTGAGAATTATACAAAAGAAAAATAAAAATAAAATAAAAAATAAAAAGTAAAATAAATAATAAAATAAATGATAAAAGTAAAATAAATGATAAAATAAATAGTAAAATAAAATAAATGGTAAAATAATTTAAGAGTTTTTATTATTATATGAATATTTTTAAATAGTAAAATAAATAATAAAATAAAATAAATGATAAAATAATTTAAGAGTTTTTATTATTATATGAATATTTTTAAATAATATATGTTTTTCAGTTATTTTAAAATTAATAATTTTTATATTATTACTATAATAATATTAAATAATATTATTAAATTATATTATTATATTAAATATCAATATTAAATTAATTAATTGGATTATAAAATCAAAATATTTAACAAGATTAATATATAATGAAAATATTCAAAACAAAACAAAATAAAAACAAATTTTTTAAAAATGATATATACTAACGAAAAAAATATTTTTGCAAAAATTTGCATTAAAATAATCTTATCTTTATTTTATTCTAAATTCTAATTCAAATTAATAAATTTTTTTATTTTTTTGTGATATTAAATATTACTAGTAAAATTTAAAATTTTTGTTTTAATACTATACTATATTATATAATTTATAAATAAATATATAAATATATATAATCTAATTATTTTCTCAAAATATTTGTTATTTCTCTAATAAAATTAATAATAAGTATTTTTATAATATTTATTATTATTATATTTATATATAATAGTAATCAAAAATAATATAATAGTATTAAAATTTATAATAAAATATAAATTTTTCTTTTTATATGAAAGTTTTCAATTTTACTAATAAATATTTTTTATTTTATATTAAAATAAAGTTAATATTATATATTTTAACATATTTTTTAGATTTAATCTGATAAAGTTATTCTAATTATATATAAAATTAATTATTTTTTTATAATAAAAATATTGGATTAAATCTAAAAAATCTGTAATAATATATGTTAAATATCTTTATTTTTATGTAAAAATAAATATATTTATTAGTAAAATTAAAAATTTTATATAAAGAAAAAATCTGTATTTTTATATTTTTATTAATCAATTTTTTATTTTTACTTACTAATAAATTTATTAATTATTTATATAATTTAAAAGAATTTGATTCACTATAAAAATATTTCAAGAAATTTTTTAAAACTATAACAAAAACAAGATACAAAATAATAATGCTTGTTATTAAACTTATTTTTTTCTGTTTGAAAAACTCACTCAATTATTATTATAGTAAATGATAATAAACTTTTATAGCAATTGATTTCGAATATTAAAATAATATTTTTCTTCCAATATTGATTAAAGCTTTTTGATAATTCTAACTTTAATAATTTTATAATATCTTTTTGCACCAGCTTGTCCAAATTTAATATAATTATGTATTTGCTTGTGCAAATTGAAATAAGTAATGAGTATACTTGCCATTCATATTAATATGGATATGGAATAAAAAAATTTTGCTTTTTCTAAAAAACTAAATTTAAAACTATATATTAAAACTTTATAGATATACTCTTTATCTCTTAAATCATCTAATGTACAAATTGAATGCTAAAATATTTTGTCTTACATTTTTGCTTGCATTTATAATTTTCAATTTTCTTATTTTAAAGATCAAAATTCTACAACTAATTGTTTTTATAGGTTTTTATATGTAATAGATTGTTTAAATGATTATTTTTGTTTTAGTTATTGTTAGTATAAGCATTTTTATTATAATAGAACGGTTTAAGAGATAATTATATTTAATTTAAATTAAAATTTTTTGTGGAATATGAACCTGAAAAATTTTTTGGATATGGGCGGCAAGTATTGGATAAATGACCAGGTGAGTCATATTTTAATTCATTGTTTTTTTTGTAGCATTTTAGTTTTCTTTTCAGCATATTTAGCTTGATAGCTTGCATTACATTTTTAAAGTGCTACACGTAAAAAATAATATGAATAGTAAATTATTCTGCAAGCATGTGTTACGAATATATTACGAGGTAAATTAAATCATGTTGAACACCTCTTGATTAGAATCATGCTTTTACCACATCTCAGGAGGGGTGGGTAAACAAATATCAGCTAATATCTGTCACTTCCCTTACATGTATTTGAGGTCATGTATAATAATAACCCTACTCTCAATCCAAAGAAAAAGAATAATAATAATTATTAATCTACATACAATGTAAGAGAAATATGTGCGAGTGAAGTTATCTTTTCAATTAATCGGATCAAATGTGGGAGGCAGTATTTATAAAGGGGTTCTCTTTAAATAAACACATTACATCATTGATATAAATAAACTTGTTATTAATATGAATCTGAACCATGAACGTCTTCCCGATAAGCCAAACCAATCCTATTTTTATCTAAATCAAAAATAACGTAGAAGAGCTGAAAAAAGAAAGACATAATTAATAATTAATTATAAATGGATGATATCGTGTGATCGAATAATTGATACCTTGAAGAAAATAGCACCAATTATATAATCCGAATCACTTTGTTGAGCACCACCAAGGCAGAGACCAGTCGGGTCTATGTCATCTGGTAGGCCAGTCGCGTTTACTGGTTCTTGTATGAAATCTTGTATTGGAATAGTGAAATTATGATCCTTGAATAGCAATTTTACATCGTATTTATTATCGGTATGGTTACATGGTAATACCCAAGTTCCATCTACAAACAATTGGGATCCAGGTATCGAGTCATAAATAAGCTCGACTATTGAACAAGGTGCATATATGTAAGTTGCACCGGTATCGAAAATAAATGGACCGCCGACTTCCAAGTCTATATCATCAACGTATATATCATCTAAAATTGCTGTCCAAAAGTATTTATCGGTGTTGTTTACCCAGATAACATCTCCAAGGATTATGGATTTATTGTATCTGCCGAAGGTTAATTCACCTCCGCCACCTAGTTCTTGTTTAATGAATTTTACGGCGAATAACTTTTCCGTGATCTATTATTATTTTCAATAATTTTATTAACTTATAAGATAAAATCAATGCTTGACCTTGATATGAATGATAAAGAAAATACTTGCCAATTTTTGATCGAACATTGCATCAAGAACAGTATTAATACCTGCATCTGAAGGTTGTATAATTGTTTTGAAACCAAGACCCAAAATACCATCGAAGTCAATGTCGGAATTTTGAATTTCAGAAGTTGCCCCGAAAATTTGGCTTTTGATTTGATGTTCACCCAATGTGACAACATCCTTAACCAACTCATTCACAAGACTAATTAAATGCAAAAAACGATTTATTTTCATCAATTATGTTAACAAATAATTATTAATAATTACTCACGAAGTTCCACCAGCAAACATCATACTATAAGTACGACCGAACCGATACGAGTTTGCAAGATCATAAGACCTGGGTGATTTTGTGCGACATTCTGGACGACTACACTCCGTTGAAGTGACGAGCACGTTCGATGATCCAGTGTCAATTAATAGTTCAAATTGTTGTGCTGGTGATCCAAAAGAGACTTGTGCAAGCCACTATTTTTTTTTTTCAATAATTTTAATCAATGAAATCAAATGAGCATTCAATGAATTGATTAAAATTGATTAATCAATCATTTATTTACCTGAAGATTATTATCGACTGTTCTAAGACCATTTAACCCGCGTCTTACAACAGTCTTGCTTCGCGTCACTAACTGCACTTTTGGTGATGGAAATGCGATCGTGATTTCAAATATAACGGATAAAACCGCCAGTAATAGACATCCAAGTATTAATGATTTCATTATTATTATTGATCTTAAATATCTTTTTATTTATTATTTATGAATTATCCCTTCACTGTAGTTCTTTGGTTTTCGTCCACACTTCTTTTCGTTATTAGTCAATACTGTGAATTATGAAAAATCAGGTTATGAGAAATAAGTTATTTTTTGTTCAAATCGATGTGTATATATCATAGATAAATATAAAGAGAAAGAGTTTGGATAAAATGATAGATAAATTATATATTCATGTGCTTTTATATTTAATAATGCGCGACTTCAGTTAATATTTTCTAAAATTCTAAATACTCGTAAACTTTTACAGTCTGATACTTTCTTATACTTAAATTAGTTCATTTATCAATTAAGTTAAATATCATTCACTTTACATACTAAATATAATTACCAAAAAATAATCATCAAAAGAACTGGTTGGGTCTTGAGAGTGGATAGAGTTGGAAGAGCAACAATGTGTAAGAGCATCAAGCAAGCAAACGTATGATTTTTAAGGAAACATAAATAATCGTCGTTGTTATTGCTTGCTTGGTTTTTATATTTACACACATTAATGTTATAGAGTATGTGTTTACATATAAATTATTTGGAGGGAGAAATTTTTTTGGTGCTAGTTTCTTTCTGTTCTTTATGGGCAATGTAATAAAATTATATTGTTTCCTTGTTGATTTTTTGCGTAACATACTACACACAGCCATTTACTTTTCAGCACAGCCTTCAATGAAAAAGAGGGACAAACGTATTTATCACAAATCACTCAAAAATTCTATTTTTATCTGTCTAAAATAGTACGTAATACAGAGATGTATGAATCCAGTCACAGGATCAATGTGTAACGCAAAATATCTTAGGGAGTGACAAATATTGGGACGCGCTAAATCGTGGTGAACACGTGTAATCCATCCAATCAACAATCCGACACAAAAAATGAAATGTTAATATTACAAGAAAACCGATGCTTAGACCTGTTTGGATACTAATTAAAAATGTTAGGAAGGCAATTTTATATATAACCTTGTCTCTAACTCTAATCTTTACCCTTACCCTGACCTTATAAATCATTAAGGGACCCCAACTACCCCAGCTCACCCACGAGCGATTTTCCTTTCACGTGATTTTTCCTATCCCTGACGATCTCGAAACCAATGAGGATGCGCAAATTTTTGATCAATCTGGCAACACAAAAAATGAACAATGCAACAAATACGGAGACTCCTAACCTTTAATAGTGCGGTAATTGTTGTGGCCGGATCATAAAATCACGTGAAAGGAAAATCGATCGTGGATGGGTAAAAGGGATGGCCAAATCTCAAGTAATATAATCTCACGTGCATATGTTATATGAAGATTTGTCACGCCCCTTATGCAATAATTAAAGGGGATGTTGGATGGTTGGTGTCGGGTCGGATCACATCAGAAACTTTTTGTTGAATCTTTCAGCCAACATTAATCTTATCATCAGCTACTTTGGGGTAGATCCCATAGCTTTTTACTAAGAGTAGAGTTTATCCTCAGCGATATGCAAAAGATTAATTTATACATGTATTAATATACGTAACGATAAAATTCTAATCCGAATCTGAATCCCAAGAAATACAATGATATATTTACTTGATATTAAATTTCCTTTTTTTTTTCTAATAAACTAAGAAATGCTACGTATTTTAACGGACTCAAATTACATCAAGTAAGAAATAATAAAATAATAATCTACCAAAAAAAACCATCATTCTAGAGTGATAAAACTATTAGAGTAGAATTTGTAAAATATTGACTAATATCGCGATCAATAAATCAATCTAAGGACGTCCAATGTTACCATTTCTTGCGATGGAACTTTCACCATAAATATTGCTATTCTTGAAAAGGAATAATCGATTATTGAGAACTTTTGGAGCAGTAGAGAAGCCGCCACGGCTTCCTCCACTACCAACTACGATCGGACCATACGGAGGAGTCTCTTTGGTTGGAGAGGTGGTATTAGAAGAAGAAGAAGAAGAAGAAATAGTACCACCCACATCGTCGCAATTCAAACTAATCTTTCTAGTTGTGGCTTTGAATGGCAATACGGCTCCGTTATTAAAGAAATCCAATTTAATTAGTTTTGTCAAATCCTGAAGTACATTTCCTTCAGCGTCCAAAACTTTGAATTCATATTTCGCCGTAGTATCCTGGAACCCGGACGAAAATTCTCCTTGTAGGCTGGTTTGCCCACATGGATTTTGGAAGAAGTTTATCGTTCCATGAGGTTTTAGTGGATCTCTGTTGCCGGTGCCAAATGTTGCGGCAGCAAATACACACTTACATCTTGATACTTGATCGTCAGCTCCGTTTGCGTTATTACGTTTTAATAAACGAGGGGTTATCTCGAATACTGTTTCGCGGTCTAGTAATGCTGAGATAGGTGTGAAGAATAAAGCGATAATAGAGACTAGCAATAGTCCAAACCATACTTTAGTTGTTGAAAGATTATTCATTTTGAAGCTCGTATTATTATTTATTCATAAAGTAATTTATTTTCGTAAATATCCGATAATATGATATCAATATTATGTTGTGGGTCGTCTTCTTTCAATCAATAATTTTCGTGAAAAAGTAACAATATTAATAAAGAAGAGCAACAACAAAAAGAGCATTCAATTTTATAATCCCCTAATTAACGACGTACCACAAAGAATATCTCTGTGTTGTACCCTGGAAACAAAGGAACAAGAATTCTCTATAAAATGAGGGTGCGAATCGATATTTAATGTGAAAATTTGGCAGATCTTTTAGCCAAAATTTCATAATGTTGGCCAAAAAATTCATGATATATATCAATATATACCGTTATACTATAACCTATTATAAAAAAATCACCATGATCCTGTAATCACCACATTTAATAATTAGAAATTTACGGAGTGCATAGCCTCCTCACTTATGGTAGAAATAAGCCTCTTTCGATGTGTACACCCTTTTAACTTAGGGGTGTTTTTATTATTAGTTAAGTGTGATTATAAAGTATTCGTTACACGATGCTAAAAAAAGATTGTGTGAAACTTACATAAGTATCCGACCAAATTTTCTGGGCATTAAATGTAACACCTGTATATTTTATGTTCATGCCAAATACAATACGTAAATCGGTCACCTTAGGACATAATATCTCTACGACGTCCAGCGATCCGATTCGAGCGAAAATACTACCAATCGATTTGTCTAATCTAGGCTAATCAAATGGTCACTGGATGTCGAGATATTACTCCTAAATTAGTTGATCAACTTTTGTTATTCAAAAAAAAAATGAATTGGTTACTTTAAGACGCAATCCGATTTGAACAAAAATACTACCATTCGATTCGTCAGATAGTAGTAATACATGTATATACATTTATGCCCAGAAAATTTGGGTGATCAATTTTGTTCACGTGAATATAAATTTGAGTAAAACAAAGAACTCTGTCTACTAGATTACATGTTAACTCCAGCCGATGACATACAAACTAAAACTTTTGCATTACCATTAAAACTAGAAACTATATGAACCCACAGGCAACCATTACAGAAGTCGTGCAGTTCGATTAGAAGTAAACCTAAAATTATTTTGGTTTTACTTATTTTGACATAGGTTTTTATTGAAGCTGTTTGTGATTCATCTTTATTGAACACACGAAATTTGACTATTTTCGCATTGCGCGTCTTTTTTTAACAACAAAGTTTACATTGCTCACGATTTAATTTAAGAATCCTCGAAATATTTCGTGCGGAATATAGTCAAACGGTTTGTTAGAATATTTAAAGTCTGCTTTTTTATTATGATGATGATGAGCCTAAGTAAAATTTGCTTTTGAATTTTCTTTTGTTTTATTTTTAAAAATATTGGTTTTCTTTTCTGATTAATAAAAAGTAAAAAAATAAGACAAATAGAAATTCTGTTAATTCCTATGGTTAATATTAAAATTGAGTACGAGAATACGATTTCTCTCAAATTAAACCATGAAATATCCCATTATAAAAACATTATCATTTGTATAAATTAAATAACATTGGCAGACGTAATCATAAGCAAACTCAACGTTGTTATAAAATTTTGCAATTAAAAATTTTCTTTGGATTAAATCTAATGTAATGTTATCGTTATGTCGATATTTATTCAATTCTGGTTATGAATCGAATTCTTGAATTTATCGGCAATAAATTTCCGCATTATTTAACGTGAAGTGCATTTAAATTATCCATCGATAATTTTTTTATTAACCGATATGAAGTATAATAATTCAACATATTAATACAGAAGTAAATGGTAAAAAGAAATATTCTAGAAAAATTAAAGAACTTTACATTATCGAAGGGCGCGTATAAAAAGCAACGTGATTTACCTTTTCTATATATCTAATTAGCGTTAATATTTGCTCCAAAATTTCAAATAAAAAGTTCTAAAGTTGTAGAACGATACTGAAACTAGAGTTCACAAGTATCCGTTTCATCCACTTCTGTTGCAGTTGTTGAGGCAGAAACAGTAACAGTGGACGGTGGTGGTGGTGACATTGTCACAGTATTAGTTTGTCCAGGCTGAGTGACAATTGAAATCGGTGGTGGTGGTGGTGAAATTGTCACAGTATTAGTTTGTCCAGGCTGAATGACAATTGAAGTCGGTGGTGGTGGTGGTGAAATTGTCACAGTATTAGTTTGTCCAGGCTGAGTGACAATTGAAGTCGGTAAAGTTTGAATAATAACTGTTGATAAATTAGTTACTACTGTAGTCGGACTTGTTGCTACCGTAGTTGGACTTGTTACTACCGTAGTTGGACTTGTTACTACCGTAGTTGGACTTGTTACTGTAGTTGGACTTGTTACTATAGTAATCGGACTTGTTACTGTAGTTGGACTTGTTACTATAGTAATCGGACTTGTTACTGTAGTTGGACTTGTTACTATAGTAATCGGACTTGTTACTGTAGTAGTTGGACTTGTTACTATAGTAGTCGGACTTGTTACTACCGTAGTCGGACTTGTCACTATCGTAGTTGGTTGAGTAATAATTGTAGTGAATGTAATTGTATTTACATTCGTCGTAGTTTGAGTCGATAAGGTTGTAGTTGTCAAGGTTGTAGTTGTCGTTGGATTGGTGATTGTAGTTACAATAATAGTTGGGATTACCGTAGTGGTAGTTTGGGTAGTAACTGTCGTAAATGACGACGTAACCAGAGTATTTGTCGTGATGGTGGTCAGAGTTTGAGTAGTTGTAGTCTGAGTTGATGTTGTCTGAGTGGTTGTAGTCTGAGTTGATGTTGTTTGAGTGGTTGTAGTTGACGTTACTGTAGTTGGTTGAGTGGTTGTAGTCTGAGTTGATGTTGTTTGAGTGGTTGTAGTTGATGTTACTGTAGTTGGTTGAGTGGTTGTTTGAGTGGTTATAGTTGACGTAATTATAGTTGGTTGAGTGATAATGGTCGTGGTAATAGTCGTAAGTGTAATCGGTTGAGTAATAACTGTGCTGGTCGTAATTGTATTTACAGTCGTTGTAGTTTGAGTTGTTAGGGTTGTAGTTGTTAGGGTTGTAGTTGTCGTTGGACTAGTGATTACAATTATAGTACTAGTTGGAATTACTGTAGTGAGGGTTTGGGTAGTGAGTGTCGTAAATAACGACGTGACCAGAGTAGTTGTAGTTGTCGTGTATGTGATTGGTTGAGTGATAGTAGTAGTAGTAGTAGTTGACGTTGAAGTAGTAGTTGACGTTGATGTAGTAGTTGTAGTCTGAGTTGACGTTTGAGTGGTTGAAGTGGTTGTGGTAGTGATAGTTGGTGAAACACTTAAGCTTACAACCGTTTCTGTTGTTGTTGTTGTTGTTGGTTTAGTTACAGTCGTTGTTGTTGTACACGTGACAGTTACTGTGTCGTGAATAACACCACCACCATAACTTCCTTCGCTAGTATTATTACCTTTACTCCCACCATCACTAGTATTACCTCCCTTAGTATTTTTACCTCCCTTACTCTCACCATCACTAGTATTACCTCCCTCACTAGTATTACCTCCCTCACTACCACTAACATGACCTTCCTGACTACTACCCTGAGCAGAAGGAGCCGGAGTCTGAGCAGCAGGAGATGGAGATGAAGCTGGGGTCTGAGCAGCAGGAGCTGGAGATGGATCTGAAGATTTGGAAGAAGCTGGAGTTTGAGCAGCAGGAGCCGGAGTCTGAGCAGCCGGAGTCTGAGCAGCAGGAGTCTGAGCAGCAGGAGCCGGAGATGGATCAGAAGATTTGGAAGAAGCTGGAGTCTGAGCAGCAGGAGCCGGAGTCTGAGCAGCAGGAGCCGGAGATGAAGCCGAAGGGTTGGAAGTTGAAGCAATAATTCCTTCTGCTCCAACTAATAAAACAGCCAAGAAAATGACTGATAATAAGAAAAAATCGTAAAGTTGTTTTAATTTCATTTTTGATTATTTATTACTGATTGATTCGTTTCGTCAAAATTGATTTTTTTAATAATTAAATAGTAAATGATGCTTTTAAGAGAATACGTCGATGTATTTTTTAGTCATTCCCTGCGAGTGTTTCTTTTCGCAGTAATTATTGTTTTTTATTGTTGTTTATTATTAAAGTAAATATTTCTAGTTTTGTTCATTTAATTATAAAGATAAATAATTCAGTTTGCGGATTTTTTTAGTTCCTTCTTTTCTCTTGGTGAAAAAATCGTAGACTTCGTGCAAACTAAAACATTAAACAAAATACGAGAACAATATCTTGAATAAATGTTCACAGTAAGAAAAAAGAGAAAGAGTCAAGATAACCCCAACACTGCTGCAATTAAATTATAATTAGAAACATTTTTATTCAAAAATAACACACAAGACGTAAGAAATATAACAAGGATAAACAAAATTTTGTGTATTTCTATTTGGAATAATTGTATGTACAGCATTGCATCATTGATTATCATACCAATGAGTTATGTACGTGTATTGCGGAAAAACTATGTTGTTTCCCTTTGTTCCTCCTCGTGTTTATACATGTATTAAGCTTCAGTGAATGACCATATTTACACCTCTCCTTCGTAACTTTGATTAAAGTACAAACTGCGTATACTAAGAGATTACGACATTACATTACAATGTTTGTGGTCATCTTCATAGATGCACGTACACAATTGTATGGGAATTGTCGTAACTTTTCACTGATATTTTGATCCTTTTATTGAGTTTAATAACGGGTTTTGTTTTATTTGATCCTTTCATTGGTCTTTAATAATGGGTGACAAACAGCGGAAGGAGGGCATGCATGCTTGTTATTGTTTTCGTTTACAGATGTAGGTTAGCTCGGGAATCCACATTTGAAACATCAAGATTTTAAATTTTACACTTCCTTTACATGGATGGAGACTACGGTATGGCGGATTAATGTCTAAAATTATCTATAATAATTTCGTTCGATATAGATTTACTGATAAACTAATAAATTTTTTGATACACTAATGTATTCCTTGCACCATGCAATTTAAGCCGGGATTTTGAATAAAGTTTTATGCGCTTTGTCATTTACCGTAAAACGTTGCCCAGAATTAAATCTTAATTTAATTAAAAATTGCACCGTTTTATTTATTTGGAAAGAACAAATTTGGTTTACTAAAAATTTATTTGGAAAGAAAAAATTTGTTTTACTAAAAACTCGGAAGCATTATTCGTTGAACAAACATCTTATCTAATTCCTTATCACAACATGAATTTGAAATCCGGAACATTCTTACATGTACGTAGTCATTTTCTATACATGTATTATTTTTTTACACAATATATGGATGAGAATAAGTACATGTACATATTCTTTACACAAATTAAGGATGACAATAAGTACATGTACATATTCTTTACACAAATTAAGGATGATAATAAGTACGTATTCTTTACGCAAATTAAAAATCTAACCGAATAAGGATTATCGCGAATTAAAAATTCAATGCATAAACCTGTTAAAGTATACAAGATATGCAAGAGTATTTCCATTGTTAAAATTTAGTAGATCGAGATATTAGGACGCCCATTTATTTCTAGATACATTTCTGTGTGACAAATTAAAAATACAAAGCCCTTCTTCCATCTTTAGTCTAGTCGCATTGTCATGATTAAAGACTCCCTATTTTGGTAATTTGGGATTTACGTGTTTGTTTTAGGTTGTTATGTGTAAATGGTTTATCGTTATTATGATGGTCGATAAGGAAATCGCAGTTTCATTTAGGACCCGTTTCACCGATAATCGTATTGAGTCAATGAAGATGCATAATCAATTGTGTCTTTCTTTTTTTGTTTCTTTGAAACGGTGAAACAAGTTCCATAGGGACACAATAAAAGAAGGGTCAAAAATATAAGTTATCACTAACCACCAGTCACTGTGAAATGTGACAAAATGTGTCTAAAAATAAAACTTACATTCACATCTATTAGTGAATCAATGTTTAGTATATGAAGGGTAAAAATACAACATATGTACTTCGTAATTCAGTTACATTGCTAAGCCAACTATTGACTGTTCCTGTTATATAACCGGATATATCCAGAACACGGATTTAGAACTATTGTACATGTATCGGTATATCCGAGTTCTTATATATAGGAATATATATATATATGTCACTTTACATTTCAAAGGTTAATCTATAAAAGGAGAAAACTTGAAATTAAATTCCAAAAAGCAGAAGTCGTGGCTGTTAGCCAAGAATAATTGTAGATCAATCCATTAATAGAATGACTTCTAAAATAACAGCAGCATGCGATTCAAGAATCAGCACTTGATTTCTATTATTTTTTTAGTTTTCAAATCAGAAACATCCTTTGGAAAGAATTTCTTTTAAACTTATGCAATTTAGACTCTACCGCTACATGAATTAGTTTATCGTTCATACGAGTGATTAATAAAAATTTTCCTTTCATTTCAATCTTTCTGTAAACAGACAAATTAACTAGTGGATAATTAATGAACGATAATGATTATGATAAATAATAGTAACCAAAAAATTAAACATTTTTCCCTTCGATTATCTTGCATCGACAATTTGAACAATAATCAATCGAGACAAACAATTGCAAAAAGTTTTACACTTAGTTTAAAAAGAATGAAATGTATAAATTTTGGTTCTTTTTTTGAATTTTTATAAAAAAATTCAATTATCGCATCAACAGCCACTTCATTTACTTTACAGCTACGAATACAATGCAACTTCTACAGCTAGAAGCATATATCTAACTATACAAAATGTATCTATTTACCAAGTTACGACTTTTCTTGTATCAATGTCAACTACAACCGGAATAATATTTATTCAGATAAAAATGCTAATTACTCGTGTGTTCCAACAACACTACGTACTTGCAACCTACAAGCAAAATATTTCACTAAAATAAATTATTAATAATTCATCTGTACCTAATCAAAACAATAAAACAGCTCTATAATTCTAAATCCAACCACAACTATCGCGAGTTTAGAAAATGAAACAATAACCGCTACATTTGCAACTACAACTAAAACTATAACTACTACCACATTGACCCCTGTATACTTTGCTTCACCCTCGGCATCCATTCCAACAGTAATTAAATCTTTAATGTCAACAATACAGTTCTGGCGGAAAGTAATAGCGGAACAATTTTATCATATAGTAAGCCTCTTTTCAAAAATATGAATTTCTCCCAAAATGGATCTCTGGCATTTGAGAGCTGTAAAAGCATGTCACGATCTGGCAGAACTTTGATGATCGCAACACAAAGTTGATCAATCATTAACGTTAAGAAATTGGACTAAAGTAAAAATTGTGGAAAAAATCGAAATAATATTTTTGGCATGTTAACATGGAAGGAGAATATATTTTTTAAGAACATAAGACCCTACTTAGAGGCATTTAAAAAATAAAATTTTTTGTAAAACCAAACGTCGCCGGAACTGTAGTGCTATAACTGACTAACTCCAGTTATAGTATCACTATGACAAAATTTACAACTGCTCCAACTGTTACTGTTACGGGTATATTTTATGCATTTAACTATTATAATGACCTAATATACACTGACCTATGATAAATCACCGTGCATTATTAGCAAAATTTCTGATTCTAAAAATTACCCAGTTTCTTTTTATTTAAACTAAATAACGATATTTAAAAAATATATAATAGAAAGAGAAAAAGTTATAAAATAATATTTGTCTAAAAATAATGTGTATGTGATCCTTTAGCTTTAATAGCAGCTGCAACTCGTCGCGGCATACTGGAAATTAAATTTCATGCAACATTCAATGGCACTTTTGCCGTTCTTCCTTTAATACCTCAATTAAATCCTTTTTGGAGGTCGAAAGAGGTTCCTTTTTCTAATTTGATAATCTAAATGATCCCATATATGCTCAAGTGAGTCTTTGGGCAGCCCATTCTAAAACCGGCATACTGTGTGTTTGCATCCACTAACGACTATAATGCGAAGATGACAGGAAGCATCATCTTGCTGAAAAGTTGTATAAGAATGATCACTCATCCAAGGAACCAAATATTTGGAAAGAATATTAACATAACTGTCAGAATCGAGGTTGTTATTAACCTCTACCAAAGATCCAACTCCATTCTATCCAACACATTATCGATATTCCATCAAATTTACACAACTTTCTAGGTTTATTTTTGCCATCCTCTTGTATGTCCGTCTGAATGGAAAAGGGAAAATAGTGATTCATCTGATCATACGATTCGATGTCATTCATTATTCCGGCTTTTCTTTTTTTTTTGCACCATTGTAAACGATTTATTTTTATAAAGGTTCATGACTTGCATAGTGAGATTCAAAAGATAATAGTTCATGTAATTACGAGTGATATTAGAGTGGATTGAAGTATTAATATAAGTATTTAGTTGATTGGTACATATTGCACAAAAATAAAAATATGTATATTATTATCCTTTATCATTTCCAAAAGAATTAATTGGTATCTATTATAAATCTAATCTTTCAGAAAAAACTTGTTTTAATTATTTTTAGAATATTGAAAATATTGAAAATTCCAATACTGGAACTGTTCATATACAAATAATAAAAATTATTAATATAAGTGGCTAAATTATCTTTTTAAAGTTGAAATTAGTAAAATTTTTGAATAATTTTCCAGTAAATATTATGCATGATCTTTTTAAAAATATTTGGTACTAGATTAGCATATTGTTTAAATTAGATAATAATTTCAATATTATTGTATAACGAATATTTTATATTAAAATATTATTAAACAATTACATTATATAAATTTATTAAATTATAAAATATTTTATATTTTATTGTAAGAATCTAAATAAGCAAGTAAATAAATAAGTAAATAAATAAGCAAACAAATGAGCAAATAAATAAGCTAATATTAGACCAATAGAAATATAAATAATTATTGAAAATTAATTTATATATTAGTTATATTATTGTTGTTATTAAAATTAAAATTAAAAATAAGTATTTGATAATAATAAGTTTTAATTATCTTATAATTAATTATTATTTATATTAATTATTTAAAGAAATAAAATTTGTACTTATTAAATTTAATATAATATTTAATTTTCTTTGTTATATTCTATTTAAATTTGTAATATTAGTTAAATATATTTGATATAAATATTGTTAAATTATTTTATTAATTATAAAATTATTTAATATATATTTGTGATAAAATCTTATAAAATATATTTTTAATAAAGAAATTATTATTATAATTTATAAAGTTATTGCTATAGTTATTTTAAATGAAGAGTTTCTTCACTATTAGTAAAAGAGTCATATGAATTAGGAGAGAGAAATAGACTAATAAAATTGATCAGTGCAAAAATAAGTATCTAAGTCTATACCAATTTTGACAGAAATTGTTAAACAATTCTATTAAAAATGAAAAGAGGAATTGAAAAAATGTGTTCAAAGAGGTGATTGATTAATAGGAATTACTAACTAAATAAAGAGATATTGATATTTATATATTTGTAGTCATACATTCTAGTACTTTCAAATAAATAACTAAAGGAATTATTACTTATTTAGAGTTATAGTATATAATTATATAAATCAATATTACTTATTTAAGTTGCAGTGTACAACTATACAAATTAATATCACTTATTTAAAGTTACAATGTACAACTATTGTTACTATAGTAATATAAATTTCTCTAATTTGATAATCTTTTTTTGATTATACGAAATTCTCTTTTTCTTAATTTTTATAATTTATTATCTGTTATTATTATTTTTATCCAATCGTATAATTATCTCACTTTTATTTTATTATCCTAAATCTTATATTTATATCCTAAA
>CAJVPL010000676.1:0-21508 GCA_910591945.1 Ambispora gerdemannii | reverse complement strand
GCTCATAAATTTACCTTTGACTTTGTATTGCTAATAATATATTGTTTATACACTTATCTTCAATTCGTATTGTTAATAATATGAATATTATATCTTATATTTGACTTCAAAGATTTAAAGACGTTTTAATACGTATATTATATTTGATCTTGAGATTTTGAGAACTCTTTTTAGCAGTCCAGTTATTGCATTAAAAGAACACAACTGTTATCAATCTTTAAGTGGTTTGTTATTAGTACTTTTAGTACTTATTCACATTCAGTCTAATAGTCATAAAGTATTATTAATACTTTAAATTGTCATTAAGACATTGGAAGTTTTCCTTTAAATATTTCTTAAATTTTATAAATACCTTTGAGTATTTCGAAAGTCCCATCAAAACAGTAACAATATACTTTATATTTTTTTTGAACTTATTTAAAATTTGTTTCAAACTTAAATTTGTTCAAAAAATTAAATTACCATTTTGAATTTTTTGAACTTATTAAAAAGTCTAGTTTAGATTTGGTTTAAATATTAAATTTTTTTAATTCAAGTCAAAATTTGATTCAAATTCAAAAATTTGATTCAGATTTATTTTAAATATTAAATTTTTTAAATTCAAATCAAAATTTGATTTAAGTTTAGTTTAATTTTTGAACCAAACTTGAATTTAAACAAAATTTAGTTTATAGAAATACTAATCTATATATTATAAAGTATTATTTTATACTTAATATAATTTAATATATACTTAAACAAACTAAAATTTAGTATATATATTTAATTAGAAATGATTATTTGATAAATATTAAAATCTTTGATAATTAAGAAATATCATTAATAATAACTTTTATAATAAAACAATAAAAATTTTAATTAATATCTTATTTTTCAAAATATATTATATATATTATTATCATTCTTATATGGATAGGTAAGATATTAACTAATTATAGTAATTAATTAAGAATTATATAAAAATGATAATAATAATTGTGTATACTTGAGAGAGTTGGATACTAGATAGTTGGGAGAGAGTATAAAAAGAAATAAATTCTAATACTTCTACTAGTTGAACAAGTATTTTATAATTCAAAAATACGAATAATTTATTAAAATATAAAAAATAACTTTTACTAGTTGGGTAAGTCAAAGTTAAGTAAATAATAAAAGATAACAATAAGTAAAAGATTATTTAAAAATATCAGTTAACTTCTATACTTTTATTATTTTTAAAATTACTACTAAGTTATTTGTAAATTACTTTTGAATTTCTTAAGAATTACTTCTCAATTATTTTATTCTATGTTAAATTATATTTGTTTAAATATATGTAAATATAATACAAATCTATATAATAAGTGATATTACTTAAAAATAATTATAAGATTAATTTAGAAAAAGTGTAATGTCAAGAAATGATAAGTGTAATACTAATTTAATCTAAGTGATACAATTTAAATTAGAGTGCCATTAGTACTACATTAATTAATATTAAACAAAATTAATTTAAAATAGAAGGAATTTAGATTCAATAATATTATAATAAAATAAATAATACAATATTAAAAAGAATTAATTGATGTTTTAAATAAATTATGTGTAAATTAGATAGATTAAATAATTAAAAATAAAAATTATAAATAGAAAAATATAAATGAAAATATAAATAATTATCAAAATTATATCACATAATATTTTACATGTGATTCAAAATATCAAATGGTAACAATATATATAATATGAATCATATTTAATTATTTTTTATTTCTTGTTTCATATTTTGTAAAATTCTAAGTAATAAATCTATTAATTCTGTATTATTCAAATTATTTTTTGATATTAAATAAAAATTATAAGATTTCTTTAAAGTTAATAGCTAATAAATATTTGTAAATTTATTAATTTCAGCTATATTAACCAAAATTATTGAGATCTGTGAAATAAGAGATCACATTATAATATATTACAAATTGAAGTTCTGGATCATTAAATATTGGTTTGAAAAGAATCATTAGATTTCATTGAAAAACAGTTCTTTGTGATTGTCTAAAACTTTCTGAATTTTTGGTTTTAGAATTTTTAGCTTTTAAAATAGAAAAATATTCAATTAATATCTTTTTTTAAAAGTTAAAAATATTGCCAAGAGATAAGAATATAGGATATTCATAAGATTTTCTATTAGTTATCATTAGTCAGGATTATACAAAGAAACATACAATATTATATAGCAAAACTTTGCAAGCAGCATTTCTTGTTACAGTTTTACAGGCAGAATTTCGAGATGCAAGCTTTTGATCTTGCGGTTTAATTGGTCGATCAGTATGTTACGCTGGAAAGTTTACTGATTTATGTACCCTTACCACAATTCTTCGAGAAGAAAAATAAAATTCAAATATTTTATTAAACTTTTGGTATATAAATTACAGCACCTATTTGTGTTATTACAAGAATAAAATATTATTCTGTTTTCTCCATTAATTATTAGTAGAATAATATAATCTCAATGTACGATGATAAAATTCTAAGAGTAAAATAAAAAAAATAAATTTTCGAAAAAATTTTGATCAAAAGCCAATTTTTTCATTGTTTTTTATGTTCGACTGCAGACAATTGTCCATCTATTTGTTTGTTGGTGTCAGTGTTTTGTTTTTAAATGTGTTGATCGTACGACATTAATTAATCTGCTATTTTCGTAATTAATGTAAAGCGAATATGCTTTTTGTCTCTCTAAAACATGATAGCATATGTATCTTAGACAAAAGAGAAAAAGAGCAAAAGATGATTTTTCAATGTTTTCAGATCATAAAGAAACTAAAAGAGATCACGGTTATAGCCGTCACGGCAAATGTCATAGCAATAGGAACGAACGGAAATGACCCATCACTATAGCAAGTAGCACAAGTATATTCTGTATAATAATTGGATATTGAATGAATAAATAAATAGACGAATAAACGAAAGAACGACTGAATAACTTGAAAAAAATAAAAATGAATACGAACCATCTAATGGGGTATACGATTGCGGCAAATACATTGAAAACACTAGACCATTGAATATTCCTAATCTACCAGCAGTTGCTGGAGCGTCTTTACCACGCTCATCAGTAATATATAAAGTATAATCGGCCATTACCAACGGAGGATTTTTTTGATCGGCGGTATTCCATTCAAATGAGGTGGCCGACGCAGAAATATTTTGAGCAATGGTATACCAAGTTTTTGTTGATGCTAGCGATAAAATATTAAGAGCTTGAGGTTTTATGATCGGTGTAGTTTGGTATTTCCATCCGAATGTAACTTTACTTCCGATCTTGAATAATGCTTTTCCTTGAGTGACAGCCGGTGTCGTCATTTGGATTGCTGCTGGTCCATTTCTTGGATCGACATATGGTGTGCCACTTGTAGTTTTATTAGCAGATGAGGTGGTGTTAGTTGGAGTACCAGAGTTGTTATTGTTATTGTTGGTTGAATTTGATGAGGATGTTGGTGATGTACTATTACTATTGTTGCTATTATTATTACTATTATTATTATTACTGTTATTGGTACTATTATTACTGTTATTATTACTGTTCCCAGAGTTTTGATTGCTATTGGAGTTACCAGTGTTAGTGCTATTACCACCACCATTACTACCACCATTGTTCCCAGAATCAGAACTAGTTTCTATATAAGCACGAGATTAAAATCAAAGTTAATTAATTAAATATACAGCCACGATGACTATCACTTTTTTCTTCTCTTTATCTTCTTGTGTGTACTTACGTCTCTTCCACCAGGGTTCTGCAGAAACTTGCATAGTAAAAGAAACGAACAAACAAATGGCAACTAACACCATTCCCCATCGCAAGGAAGAGCGCATGTTGTCGACTTTTTTTATTAATATTGATAACTAAATTGAAAGATGTAGTGTAAAAAAAGTTCGAATTAATAAATATGTTTCTATATATATATTCTTTAAAGAGAAAAAGGCTCAGTCCAGTAGTAGTAGTAGTGGGGGGTAAATACAGGGCCGAGTTAAAAAAAATATGAAACAACTCACTTTGGTTTTTTGGTGGGACCATTGTGTATAAATATCTTTTTTATTTATATATAACTTCTATAATTACACGCATTAATTGAATACTTTTACTTTGCGCTAATTAAAGTATTGATAAACATAGTTTTAATTTACTTCTGTATTTGGTTAGAAATGGTCGGTTCCCTCTTAACACAGCCTTTTCAATTGGTGATACCAACATCACCGATATTGAAATGCAAGACATCTATAGATAAAAATTCTACGTCATCAGAACAAAATTGATACGGTGTCGTAATCAATCAGCTAGAAGATTGTTGCCTTTCTTTCATTATTAGCTATTTAGCTATCGCCGCCCTTAATGCAAGCTCAGTACTCCCTGACCTTTGCCCAGCAGGTATTATATCTTACTTGCTTTCGCTTGTCTATGCTTTGATCGACCTGCATTGAAACGAAAACCTTTACCTGCTTACGATATTCCTCAATAGTTCACTGCCTTGTTATCGGAAACTTCACTGTTTCTTCAATCGTTGAAATTTCCTCATTCTGTTTCACCAAAGAATAAGCCTACAAGCTCATCGGCCGCCGCTTTAGCTAATTTGCAGGTTATTTAACTTTCGAAAAAGTAATACTGATTTTTGCTTCAGAAAAACCATTGACCCTGATTGTATTTTTCGCCTTGTGGCAGTTTCGTGATTTACCGGAATGTGTACGCGTTTCTCGGAAAGTTGAGTCCGCAACTACCGCAACTTTAGCAGACGCAATTTCCATTCTGCAAAGATATCCTTCATTGCAAAATACTAATGTCGAAACATTATTATCCCAATTCTCAGGTTTGTATACTTAGATACAAAACAAATGAAAAGTCTAATAATATTATTACAAGTTTTGTGTTATTAATAGTAAAAATAGTACATCAATTAACAATTTATAATAAATGATTTAATATTTCAGGAAATTTATCCCGAATAACAGCCGAAAATTGGGCTAGCCAACAATTTAAAACGCATGACAATCCTTTCATAATATCACTTTTGAAATTTAGAAGACATGGTTAGAACAATAAAAGTTTGTCTATCTCTTGAAATAGAAGATCTTCAAATCATTTATTTTATCGTTAATGTCGACTTAGGTTATGTTAATCCATATGCACAACAACGAAGATACTACGTTACGAATAGTGCTTTTCGATTTGTTAATCATCGACGGCTTCAACAGCTTGAAGCAGAAGCAAATTCGTTTCCAAATGATCCTTCAAAACAAGCAGAATTTTATAAAGTACGTTATAACATAAAATGAGAAAGAGGGAATCTTATACTCGAGAATTGTCGCTTACATAGAATCATTATCATTTGAATCCACGATTATTCGGCTCACCAGGAACTTTTGAAATCTAACAACCCTCATGTGGTTATAGCACGATTTGAACGAGGAAAATATGCTCAAAATGAGGAATGTTTTCAGGCATATATCGCTGCATTGGCACGAACAGACCAAGTGGAAAAAATATTACCAAATATAGTACAAAAATTGGAGCAATCATCATTAACAGAATCAAGTGGCGGTGGTATTAAAATAATTTAATTAATAATTCCTATATATAGTCTTTAAATATGGTTTTGAATCGTCGGATTTTATCAATTTTAGCTTCTAAACCAATTGCGACCGCTGAGCTAGTTCAAGCTTTACTTGGAAATTCAAGCAAAAAAGCTACTATACAGAACAGTTTATCTAATTATCACGCTGCTACTGGTGGTAAAGAAAATCCGATTTACGTTGTAATAGAAGAAGGTAAACCTGTCATTATCTTAGCAATTTCTTAAATTATTTTAACCATATTTCCTGATATTGATCTATGAATGTTCTTTTAAAAGCACGAGGCTATATGTTTTGGCGCGCGTTACGTTGGGTTGGAATTACTTTTACGTATGCCTTTTGTATTCTTACATTCCTTAGTTTAGCATTAGAGAATTCCGGCCTCTTAAAGACTGGTGCATCACAATCTGAATATGAACCTTCATCACAACAAGTGGTGAAATTTTCAGATGTTCATGGGGTTGATGAAGCAAAAGAAGAATTGGAGGAACTGGTGGAATTTCTAAAAGATCCCTCTAAATTTACTGGATTGGGCGGTCGCTTACCAAAAGGTGTATTGTTAACTGGACCCCCAGGCACCGGGAAAACATTACTGGCTCGTGCTGTTGCTGGTGAAGCGGGTGTTCCGTTCTTTTTCATGTCCGGCTCAGAGTTTGATGAAATGTATGTCGGTGTGGGTGCAAGAAGAGTTCGTGAACTTTTCGGTGAGCATCATCTCTTTTATTATGATTTGAGGAGAATGAATAATCAATTTTTTCCTGATTTAAATTGTTAATTTCTTGTGTTTTTATTTAAAATTAAAAGCGGCGGCAAGGCGTAAGGCACCAAGCATTGTCTTTATAGACGAGTTAGATGCTATTGGCTCAAAAAGAAATCCCAAAGATCAAACATACATGAAACAAACTCTTAATCAATTGCTGGTTGATTTGGATGGGTTTGTATGTCGCGTTTTGATTCTTGTCTTTCGATAAAGAATCTAGCCAAGTTTATGTATTGCAGCTGTTTGTATTAATAATTTCTATTGCTTTAATTATTAGTTTCTCACAAACAGAAGGAGTTATATTTATTGCTGCAACAAATTTTCCCGAACTTTTAGATAAAGCACTAGTCCGTCCTGGACGTTTCGACAGACACGTTGCTGTGCCATTGCCCGATGTTCGTGGCAGAATGCAAATACTTGGACATCACCTAAAAGACGTCCAACTTGCTAAAGGTTTAATTTCTTTTTGTTGTGATATGAGTTTCTCAAGGATTACTAAAGAAAAGATTATATCACCTGTTTGTAGATGTTGATATTAGTGTGATTGCAAGAGGATCTCCCGGATTTTCTGGTGCAGATTTAGCAAATTTAGTAAATCAAGCTGCAATCCAAGCCTCACGTGATGGTGCACGAGAGGTGACAATGATGCACATGGAATTCGCCAAAGATAAGATATTAATGGGAGCAGAACGTCGTTCCGCTGTCATAACAGAGGAAAGTAAACGTGTAACAGCATACCATGAAGGTGGGCACGCTTTAGTTGCATTATATACTCCTGGTGCAATGCCATTACATAAAGCTACGATAATGCCGAGAGGAGCTAGTCTTGGAATGGTATTGTATTATATTATTATTTTATGCATGTTTAAGTATTTATCGATTAGTAAATTGAACATTTTGATTGCACATAGACTGTTCAATTGCCAGAAATGGACAAAGATTCCTATACTAAAAAAGAATATCTTGCACAAATTGATGTATGTATGGGTGGACGTGTTGCTGAGGAAATGATTTTTGGAAAGGAAAATGTCACCTCGGGTGCTCATAATGACATTATAAAAGCGACTGAAGTGGCTAAGCGCATGGTCACTCAATTTGGAATGAGTGATAAGGTATTTATTTTTTTTTACTTACTATATAAGAGTTTGCATTTATTTATGTTGTTCATTTAAATACTAATCATTAAATATATGTATATAGGTTGGTCCTGTATCACATCTCGATGAAGAAATGGAGCAATTAAGCACTCAGACTAAATTAATAATAGAAGGTGAAATTAAAGGTCTAATTGAGGTAAATTATTTTTTTATATTACGAATAATGCGAAAAATTTTTGATCTTATGATTTCGTTTAATATTGTTATATATGATAAATCTTTTTAGAATGCTCAAGCGCGAGCAACAAACATTTTGAAAACCCACAAGGACGAATTGCATCGTCTTGCTAAAGCTCTGGTGGATCATGAAACTTTAAATCAACAAGAAATTGAATTAGCTATTAAAGGACACAGTATTAAATGATATGACGGTCATTTTGATAAATCCACCAAAATTTTGAGACGTTTAAAAAAATCATTTATTTCGTTTTTATTTTACTATTTATTTTTCCATTATAAAATTAAACGAATAGCATACATAAAATTTTTGGCATTATTTTTTTTGATGTTCGGAAATAAAATTTCCGATGGCGTAAATGTCTGCATTACGCAGTTTTTATTAGGGTTGTTAATGGAGTGAATTAAATTGGGTTCATATTATAGCGGAGCAAGGGGTCAATCAAATTCAACCCGCTCCAGGTTCATTGTTTCCCGGAGTATTTATAAAAGTCACATGTAATTAATTTAATTGGATAAAAGCTACTTTATTTAGGAGCAGCATACTCCCCGGTTAGTTTGTTGATCTTGCGGTTTGTTTCTTCTAGACTCATTCTCAGTAGGTTCATTATCTAATAAAACTCGTTCACTTAAAATAGATATTTTACGTTTATGAGACATTTTAATAGATAAAATTAAAAATTAAATAGATAAATTTGTTAATAAATTGCAAAAGGACAATATCCAAATGCTATCTATTTTCACTACTGTGGGGAAACAGTGATTTCGCGTCATTTGACTTTTTTCATTGGCTATTTTTAAAATAGCTCCATGTGGAGCAAAAGTGTCACACGAAGTGGTTGGGTTTATAGAATTATGGCTTCGGAGTGGAGAAATTGCATAGTAGCCCAGAGCTAACCTGGAGTATGCTGCTCCATTAACAACCCTAGTTTTTATCCTAAACTTCATATGGAGATTGATAATCGTGAAGATCCTTTTTTAAGTTTTGCAAAAGGAAATTATTTATCATCTATTATTGGTTTTTCCTTCTGTTGTAAATCATGATTATGGAGGAGGTAAATCCTAATTCTCAAATTCCAATTGTTTCGGATCAGAAACATCCAATTTGAAATTAATTTATGCAAAGCCATAAGCAGTTCAAACAATGGTAAAATTAGTGACGTTGTGAAACAGTAATAATGGTAATGAATATCAAAAAACTAATCATTTTTCACATACAAATTAATTATCCAATCAATCAGTATCGGTATATTATGATCAAATAAATCGACTCCTCCAATTCATTCATGTAGTGTGTGTTTGTTATGTAACCAATATCTCTTTCTTGGTTTGAATATGTAATATTTATCCATATATAATATTTTATTTACTACTTGTTTAAATAATTTACGTTGCGTGCTTTGTGCGTTCTATTTTTCTTTGTGATAACAAAATTTTTTATTCTATCATTATTTCTGGGTTTATAGATAATAACATCATATTAAAGTTTTTAGAAGGGACGATACAATTCACTCTTGTTATAGTGAAGACATCGGGACAAGAAAAAAAATCTTCACTATAACTTATATCGAGAGAATAATATATAACTTCATAATGTGCCAAGAAAAATCATTTTTATTTTATTATTTATTTTTCCATTATAAAATTAAACGAATGGCATAAATACTTTATTTGATTTAGAAAGTGATGTTTGGAAATATAACCAAAAAATTTCCGATGGTGTAAATGTCTGCATTACACAGTTTTTATCCCAAACTTTTTTTTAGAGTAAATAACATTTAGTTTAAGCTTTGCAAAAGGAAATTCTTCATTATCATCTATTTATTGGGGGGGGGTTTCTATCATAAATCATGGTTATGGGGGAGGGGTAAATTCTTGAATTCCAATTGCTTTGGATCGGAAATATCCAATTCGAAATTAATTTATGCAGTTCAAACAATGGTAAAATTTTTAACGTTGCAATTTGTTGATTGAATAATTAAATTACTGTTCACAACTAATATATTATGATCAAATCAATCAACTCCGAGAGATTTTCCATGTAAGGTAATGCAGTATGTGTTTGTGTATTGTTGTTATATACAAAAAAGTAGAAAGTAATGACAAAGAAAACAATTTTAACTCCAATATCTCTCTTCTCTTGGTTTGAATATATAATATATAATATCTAATATCTTATTCACTACTTGTTTAAATAATTTATATTGTGTTCTATTTTCATTTGTAATAACCACATAAAAATTTCTGTGATTAAAATAGTAATAACAGTCTAATATTAGTTCGTTTTTTTAAAAAATAAAGCTCACTTTACAGCAAGTTATTTCAACAAACTAATAATGGATCCACCTCCAATAACAAAATGACTTCTACTAACTGACAGTAATGATCTTTCACCAACGAAAGATAGCAGTTTACTCTCTAACTTGGGTGAAAGTTTTTTCAGGAAACTGATAAATTGGATCTTTGGGTGAATATCAGTGAGAGCTTGGATGTAAGCTTTCCAAGATTGAGTTTTTTTGTATCCCAACCCGTTTGCAAGTGGTAGTGTTCTTCCGGTCCTTGAGAGATGTGTTTTGCGGAATTTCCATTTGGTCAATAGTGTACCCGTCGTTTTTTTTGTTCACTATTATTATTATTGAACGTTTGCGCGTACAAAGTTAGCATACTCGTGGTGTCTAACAGATTTCCCTGTTTAATTACAAATCTTCTTCATTTTCTTGTCAGTACAGTGTTGCTATTTCTTTACTTTCCTCTATGGGCATTGGTGTGAATGCGTGTGCCGCGGGTGACATTTGATAAGAATGAATGGCTGACTAAGGTCGTGACGCTCTTATAATTCTTATCTATCCACTTGTTTAATTCAAGAAATGGGTCTTAGTAGACAATTTCACTGCGGTGAAGATAACGGATTAAGTTCCAGGGATCTTAGCAGTGGTGTCGAGCAAATCCTTTTCCGAGTTGCTTTCTTATTGGTATGGTATAGCCATTTCTTTGCATGTTGGGAGTCTTCTAAACTCACATCATCATTATAAACAATTTATAATAACTGGTCGGTCCGTGGACCTGAAGCCTTATCTCCTCGTGTGCATTCCCCTAGTTTTTCGCGAGAAGTTTCCCGATTTTCGCCAGTTGTAGGTAAATGCCTTGCGCTATATTGTCTCCCAGTTTAAGTTTATATTCTTCCTTTGTGGTTCCATGGTTTTTTGTTTGCCAGTTTTTTTCGTTATTATATATCCTGAATTGTCAGATTAGGATATGTTTTTTGGCTTGTGCAGCTGATGTTCGGTGATTCCTTTTTTCATCGTCTCCACCGACTTCGTCGTTACTTTGATTCTTCTTTCATCAAGGAGCACCAAATTGTTAGCTGAATAAGGTTTTTGGCAGAATTATGGAGCGAATTAGTGTCATACGAACAGAGTTTCTCTTCAATCTGCATTATGTTTCATATGTTATAACGAATGATATGTTATGAGAAATTAATAAAATGATATTTTCTAAATTGGTACGTGAGGTGATCTAGGAGAGATGTGATATTGTGAGAAGGGTGATGTAATATTGGAAAAAATCTCTGGTTGGTCGGTAATTATCATACATGACACAGAAGATCTCAATTACATGAGAAACCCTGATTGGTTATTGCTTCGTCTTTGTCACGTTCTTTTATTTTATCCAAAATAACCTGGTCCGGTGATCGACATTAATACAAGTATAAAAGATCCTATTCTTAAATAATTTACATTGTGTTCTTGTGCGTTCTATTTTTATTCTCATTATTTCTGGGTTTTATAAATAAAGTGTTTAGAAGGACGATACATAAAAATTTCTGTCTAATATTAGCGTATTCTTTTTAAGCTCACTTTACAGCAAGTTATTTCAACAAAATAATAATGGATCCACCTCCAATAGCAAAACGACTTCTACCAACTGACAGTAATGGTCTTTCACCAAAGGAAGATAGCAGTTTACTCTCCAACTTGAGTGACCACAACTCGAAACGGATCAGACTTACTTTACCTCCTCCTCAACAGTCAACGCCAGCACAACCACCTTCTCATAATAATGTGCCCGCGCAAAATGGATTGCTACCTTTTCAATTACGACAGCCCATTTTCTCGTCGCAAAAACAACCGCAACAACAAATTAACGACTCTTTGCCACCTGTGTTACCAACTCCTTTTACACCTCCGCCTCTATCGATTCCTCAAGCTGTTCAAGAGCTACCATCAATCGATTCTTTTTCAGTACCATTACAGCCGTCACCACAACCACCACCTTATTACCATCAGAACCGCATCAACAATAATGTTAATAACAAAAATAACAATAATAACAGTAATAGTAATGGCGGTAGCAGCAGCAGCAGCAGCAGCAGCAGCAGTAGTAATAGTAATAGTAGCTGCAACAATAATCCAATGTCTTTTTCCAGGATACTGATTAATAACGTAGAAGATGATGATGATCAAAGACAATCACGACAATTAGAAGAAGAGGATGAGGATGATCCGTATGCTAGTTTGAGACCTAGTTCACACAATAATCATCATAATGGTGTTAGCAATGGCATTGGTAGTTCTAGCAGTCATGCATCTCCAACAAACTCTACGCAACAACTTCAATTGTCAACGACAACAATGATTAATTTTCACGAAAATACTGAAGAGAGAAATGATCAAGAATATGAAGAGATAAATGGTAATAATGAAGAGGACGGAGAAGAAGAGATCGAGAGGGAATATGAATGCAAAGTGGAAGTAGAAGTGGAAGAAGAGGAGGATGGCGATGATGAAGATAATTTTGGAATATATAGTAATACAACACCTCGACGTCCACAATTGATTGTACAGAATGATGATTCGCTAAATATGCAAGGGATTGAAGAACGGCGTCTTGGTATGTTTACGTTTATAGTATAATGCGTTGATGGTAGTATTATTATTAGTAGATTTTTTTATTATTATTTTTTCTATTACGGATCCGGTTCTTCATTTTTTAACGAATACTTTTTTATGTAAAAGGTTATGTGGTGTATAATCCTAAAGAAATACTTCCACCACTTGAATTTATGGAAAATGGATTATTAGAAGTTTGGATTCCTTCACAGCATTTGATATGGGATAATACAAAGGTTAGAAAACGCTGGCTATGGGGTACCGATGTTTACACTGACGATTCAGATACAGTAGCAGGTATTATATAGATCATTTGTTTAAATTCTCTTACTCATATGTATTTCTTTGATAATTAATGTTAATTTATTTATTGATGACTCAGTATTAATACATACCGGATATTTTACACCGAAACCTCCAAAATCACAATGGCCGCCAAATTTCCCTGATTATGACTTATGCGTAACTATTCGCGTTCTTCCGAAATTAGTTCAGTATACATCTTGTTCTCGTAACCGAATAAAGAGTAGATCATGGGGAAATCATCATGGCGTCAGCTTTAAAATTGAAAGTGTACGAAAAATGAAGGTAAAATTCAATTCAGTCATTTAATTCTCCCTCTTTCAGAATAAAATAGGTAATATTAATTTTTTTGTGTAATCATTAGGAAGGCGAAGCTTTAGGCAGAGCACGTGGTGGAGGGCGAAAACAACGATTGCAAAGATTCCATCGTTTAAAAAGATTGGCCTTCGGAGATTCAGATCGAGATAATAGTCAGCTATTTGAACAGAGTGCAGTTCTAAAGTTTAATATCGATGAACAGAGCGCAGTTCTAAAGTTTAATATCGACGGAGATCCCTGGTAAGTAGTTTTTGATTTAGATATGTACTTTTGAATCAGAATTTAACGATTTAATTTCTTTTATTATATACAGTTTCAAGTACAGCCCACACTTAATGGCAAATCAAGAGAATCTAGCAAAGCAATTCAGAAAAGAAGTCATGTTCTTAGAGAATGACGAAGAACGGTTGGTATCCTTACAAGGATGATTGCTTGCTCATTAATATTTTTTGCTTCATTAATTTTTTAAAATCTAAATATTCTATTAATATCAGTTATGAGATATCCTATGATCCAAGATACGATAGATATCGAGTCGCAGTTGTATTACCCTCAATACAATTAAATGAAGCACAATTAACAACGACATCAACAACAAGATACAGTGAAACTAATTCACCTTTCTTGCCATTAGAAAAATCAAATCTTGAAGAAATACTTCGTGATGATCTGATTCTTCAAGACATAGAATGGGTAAATGTGGGTGTAATTGTAAAAGATAGGGTGAATACGCCACAAAGTTTGTTAATTGTACTTAGACGTGTATTCTGGCGGAAACGAACACATGAAGTTGTTTCTCCAAGATAAAAAATAATATTTAGAAAAAAATTTATTATTATGAGTGTTAATATTATTTATTTTTTTATTGTTGCCTTGTGATTATTTCAAAAATTACTTTTAATACTTGTATTGCTTATTAAATGGATTGAATCAACTATACAAAAACTAGTCAGCTACTATTTATAAAACAATTGGTACATTGTATATAAACAATATCATCAAGCAAGTAATATTTATTTCAGTTGGTATAATTATAAAAAAAATTAAGTATAATAATATGTATATGTATACCATTCTGAAGAGAATTTGGATAATTTCCTAAATTATTAATATAATATAATGAAAATCGAAAATTCTTTAAATATACTTTTATAATAAATTATTAGATATTCAAAAATATTGTAATAAAAATTTTCATTTATTAAATTTTTATAATTAAAATATAAATTTAATATTATAATTAACTTTGCAATTAGAAAATTTTTTTGCAAATTAAATCTAAAAATTCAAGAAAAAATGTTTTTAATTTTATAGATATATAATAACTTATAAAAGTAATATATCACTTTCAAAATTTATTATTAAAATATTTTTAATTTTATAGATATATAATAGCTTATAAAAATAATATATCACTTTCAAAATTTATTATTAAAATTGAAAATTTTATTAATAATTAACTTTATTTTTATATCAAAATAAATATTTTAATTGATATTTTAATATATATATTTTCAGATTTTTTATATTTAATTCAAAAAATTTTTTAATTAGTTTTTTAAATATATAATTAACTAAAATTTTTGTATTTATAACTTTTTTAAATTTATATTATAAGAAAACTATTAATTTAATCTTTTATTTATATTTTATTTATATTAAAATATTTTAAAATTATAATTATTCTTATTTATATTTAATATATTTTCTAATTGAAATTATAATAATAATAAATAATAAGTTAAATTATATATAAAAGTTATATAATTTTGAATTTATTCAATAAAAATATAATTAATTAAATATTAAATAAAAAAATTGAGCAATTTAATTAATTTTCAAGCAAAATTTTTTTGATTTGATAATGTTATATACTTTGCTTTTAATTATTAATAAAATAATTATATTATAGAATGTTTCAATTATAACATTTATTTTCTTTTTTAAAATTGAGCTTTTATAAAATTATATAAGAAAAAAATTAAATTAAATAAATAATATTTAAATAATAAATTATTATTATATAGATAAAAATTATAAAATAAAAAATAAAATAAAAATAAAGTTTAAGTTATTTTAATTATATATATAATATAATATTTTTATTAACTTATACAAGTCCAATTCAAATAATAAAAAATAAAATAAATAAAAAGTTATAATATAAAATAATAAATTTTGAAAGTGAATATTATTTTTTTAAATCTCAATATTATTTATTATGATAAATATTAATAATAATATTTATATTTCAATAAAAATAAATAGTTTTATAATAAGTTTTATAAGATTTTTGAATTGATAATAAATAAATAAATATAAATAAAATAAATAATAAATACTTAATAATATATTTATATACTTTTGCTAAATCTAAAAAGTTAATTTTATTATTTAAAATATCTAATTAAAATTATAATTAATAAAGTTTTAACAAAAATATTAAGTATAATTATAATATATTATTTAACAAAAATTAAGAAATAATAAAAAGAAATTTTTTATTTATAAATATTATTAATTACTAATTGTATAATTTTATTAATTGTTAATAAATTAAATTTAGATCTTTATATTATATATAATACAATTTAAAAAATATATGAAAATTCAAAAAATTATATTTTTATATATAAAAATTTATTAGATACTCTAATATTATTAAACTTGATTTTATTTGATATTAATTAATAAAATAATTAAAAAATTTTTTAGAAAATGTTATTTCTTAAAATTTTAACTATACTAGATATAATATAATATAAAAAGTATTTTTAATTATAAAATTACTAATAAATATCAAGTACAAAAACCAATCATCAAAAAATTTCAAGAAACTTTATTTTTTAAAAAAAAATTTATAAAATTATAAAAGAATATTTAATTATACAAAACTTTTAATACATAATTATATGTATTTAAAAAATATTTAAAAATATAATTAATATATTGAATTAGTAAATAATTACTATCAAAAGTATTATAATATATTATAATATACTATTAATAGTATAAATAAATTCAATTCATTAATTAAATAATATAATAATTAATACAATTATATTATATTAATTTGTTATTATTATTATTATTATTATATTTTTTATTTAATAATTTAATATAAATATTTTAAATTTACTTATATATTGTTACAATTATTTTCAAAAATTCCATAATTAACGAATCTTTCAAAAATAGCAGAAAATATAAAAATCTTCAAAAATAGTAATAAAATAACAAATCGATAAAAATAGTATATACATATCAATTATTTAATAATCATATAATTATTATTATTATTTACTTTTTCTACCTTTATTTTCTTGTATCTTCTTCTGTTAAAACAAGTTATCTGGCAAAAATAATTTGTTGATTGAACTTCAAATCTTGTAATTCAAGTCACTTTTCATAAATTTTGAGTGAAATCAAGAAATTAAATATAGATTTGTATAGAACTAAATTTCTGATTATTACTTTTATTTTTAAATTTGGAAAAAGTAGTTAAAGTATTTTTAAATAAGTATATTGATTTGCTATAGCATTATTTTTGGTATAGTTATGCACTACAACTTTAAATAAGTAATATTAATTTGTATAGTTGTGCACTGCAACTCTAAATAAGTGATATTTTCTTTAGTTATCCATTTTTTTGATATTGAAAATACTAGAACATATACTTATAAGTATAGAAATATTAATATCTTTTTATTTAGTTAATAATTCTTTTTAATCAATTATCTCTTTGAACACACTTTCCCAACTTTTCTTTTTATTTTTGATAAAATTATTTAACAATTTCTGTTGAAATTGGTACAGATTTAAATACTTATTTTTGTATTGATCAATTTTATTAGTTTATTCCTCTCTCCCAACTCATATGACTCTCTTACTAATAGTAAAGAAATCTTTCATTTAAAGTAACTGTAGCACTATCCTGTAAAAAAAATAAAAAATAATAATTAGAAAAAAATCTGGTTTTTTAGTTCCAGAAAATTACCAGTTTTGTTAACAAATTTCCAGATTAAAAATCTGATTAAAAATAAAAAAATGGAGAAAATAAAAAAAATGTCTGGTAAATTTGGAATGTAATATCTCATGATTCACTTATTCAATCTGAACAAAAATAGCACCATTCGATTCATCTAGTTTTGGCAAATCAAATATAGTATTTTTATCTAGATTAAATTAGTGAATCACAAAATATCATGTTCTAAAGTTACTGGACATATTTTTTCATTTTTTTCATTTTTAATTAGATTTTTATTAGATTTTAATTTGGAAATTTGTTAACAAAATGGGTAATTTTCTGAAACTAAAAAAACAAATTTTTCCTGATTATTGTCTTTTATTTTTTTAATTTTATAATGCAAATTTCTAATAATAAATATTATATCTTAATATAATTACTAACTGCACTAAGTTTTATGACTATTTTATTCTTATTACAAGTACAAACTGAGAATAAAGTTAGCAAATTGACTAAATAGCTGAAAGAACTAAAAGTTCAATTAAAAGAAAGAAATTTTAATTCTAATAATTCTAGTAATAATTAAAGTAATTATAGAAAAAACAATAATAATAACAATATCAATAATAGTAAACATCCAGTAAAATATTATAATTATAAAAAACTTAGTCACTTCAAGAAAGATTGTTGATTCAAAAGAATTGATAATTTTAATAGAAATAATTATAATCAAAATAATATAATCAAAATAATAATAATTAAAATAATTAACAAGATAAAAAACAAAATACTTACTTAAATATCAATGAGCATTTAAACTTTTAAATATATCTTTGAAAGGTGAGAGTGCATTAAAAATTAAAGTCTTTCATATAAAATACAACATTAATATCACAATAACAATCAGTATTACTATTAGTTAACAAAAATATATTAGAAAAATTATTAATTAATATTGAACAAGAAAATAAACAAAAATCAGTAAATAATGTATATCTTTGGAAAAATTAGAAATTTATTAATAAAAATAGTAATTAATAATGAAACAATTAGTAATATAGTATTTTGAAGAAAATAAATTAGAAAATTCAAAAATCTAGTAATGTTAATTTAGTTGGAATTAATGAATATAAAGCAAGAGCACTTGAAGAAGTAATTGACTTATCAATTATTATTAGTTCTCAAGAAATGAAAATAGATACTCTAATTACTGAAAAAGATAATTATAATCTTATATTTGAAAACAATTGGATACATTAATACAAAGTAGTAATAGATTAGAAGAAAAGTATAATCCAATTTGAAGATAATCAATCAAAAATTGATATATCAGTAACTTGTCTAAAAAGTAAAAATAATGAATTGAAAACTAATTAATTTATAGTTATAGAAGATAATATATAAATTAAAGTATTTAACAATAATAGTAAAGAAAAATTATCTGAAAAAGTATATGAAATAAATGTTAAATTTGATTTTAAATATCCAGAAGCAATATCATTAATAATTTAACCAAAAAAATAGTTCTAATAGATTTTTATATTATAATAGAAATATCAAATAAAATTTATTGTCAATTGATTTCTAAATCTTTATTAGTATACAAAGAAATAGAAATTAAGATTGAAACTATTGATGTTGAATATATTGGAAACATTAAAATAATACTTAATAACAATTTCAACACATCATATATAATTCAGCCAAATGAGAAAATTACTCAAGCAATATTCATGTTATTAGTAAAACTCACAAAACTCAAACTGATATCTTTTTGTAATGAATTAGACAAAATTAAAAGAGGACAACAAGATTTTGGATCATTAAATAAAATCAAAGAAGAAGAATATAAATTAAAAAAAATGAATTCAAATATAAAGAAGAAAATTTAAAAGATTAGTTATTACTTTAAATATTTGAAGAACATAATAAAAAAGTCATATTGGACTTTAAAATAAAAAAAATCATATTTAGTTTAAAAGCAAATAATTCTATCACTCAACATTTTTTAAAATACTTGAAAATAAAATCACTGACTTTGACAAATATTTATATTATAATAATAAATTAGCTAGTACTTATCTAATTTGTCAAGAAGATAATTAGTTCTATAAATAGTATCAGAATTAATATATAAAATTAAAGAAAAAAATAGAATAGAATTAAATAATAACTAATAATAATAAATAAATCAATTAATAGAAGAATTTAAAGATTTATTTGATATTTCTGGATCTGGTAAAACAAATATTATTCAATATAAAATTAATACTAAAGATAATCTATCAATAACATTAAAATTATATTATAAAAAATCACTATTAAAAAGAAAATTTATAAAGAAAAAAATTGATCAAATACTTAAACAAAATATTATTATATCTTTAGATAATTCTTGTTAGCACTAATAGTAGTTACAAAGAAAAAAGATGGAAAATTTAGATTTTGTATTGATTATAGACAACTAAATCAAATTATCATAAGAGATTCATATCAATTATCACATATTGATGACTTATTAGATACATTTGAAAAAGTCAAATATTTTACAATATTAGACTTAACTTATAAATATTGATATATAGAAATAAAACCAAAAAAACTGTTTTTATTATATATAATGAACTTTATGAATTCAATATAATACTTTTTGAACTTATAAATGGACCAGCAAGCTTTCAAAGATTAATAAACAAAATCTTTAAATCATATATTAACAAATTCATAATAATATATTTGGATAATATCAATATATTCTCTAATACTTTTGAAGAATATTTAGTTCATATAAAAAAAGTATTTGATAAAATCAGAAAAGTGGACTAAAATTACATCCAAGAAAATGTCACTTTGAAAAATTAATACTTAACTTCTTGAATATATTATCAATAAAAATAAAATTCAGTTAGATTCAGCTAAAACAATAGCTATTGAACAATTTTCAATATCAATAAATCTAACTAAATTAAGAGATTTCCTTGAGTTAGTTTCATATTATAGAAAATTTGTAAAAAATTTTGCTAAAATAGCAGTACTATTATATTAACTAATGAGAAAAGATTAATCTTTTATTTGAATAATAATACATCAAGAAGTATTCAAAGAACTGAAAAATAGATTAATTTCAGTATTAATACTTATTTATCCAGATTTTGATAAGCTATTAAATTATATACTAATACTTCTAGCTTTAAATTAAGAGTAGTTTTATTTCAAAAAGATAAAGATGAAAAAAATATATAGTAACTTATGTTAGTAAAAGAACTAATAATATGTAAAAAATTATTATACTTTCAAATTAAAATATTTAACAGTAAGATAAATAATATAGTTATTTAGACTATACTTACAATTAAATATTTTATTTATATTAGTAACTGATCACAGTGCATTCAAAGACTTATTCAACAAACTCTAAATCTCTGATAAATTAACAAAATGAATTATAACATTAAATAAATATAATTTCAAGATAAAACATCAAAAAGAAGAATTTATTCCAATATAAATTTATTATTTAGATATTTCCAACAAGAAATTACTTAAAAAGTATAAAATAATAATATTCAAGTAACAGCCAGACAATCACTTACTGATAACTCAAATTAACATAATGAATTTAATTAAATATTCTCAACTCACTAATTATTTGAAAACTCTCAACATATCAGAAGAAATACCAGCAAAAAATCAGCAAAAATTCAAAAATAAAGCAAAATATTACCTAATTAAAAATGAAATATTATATTAATATAATAAAAAGGATCCAAAATAATCACTTAAAGTAATTAAAATAATTGAAATAGAAGAAGTTCTTTTTTAATAAACATGTCATGACACATACTGAATACTTTGACATTGAAATAACTTATTATCAGATCATATAAAATTATTATTGGCCAAAAATATATTTGCATATTGAAAAATATATTAAAGCATATAATATATATCAGTGCAAAGGAAGAACTAGAAGAAATAATTTATTACGTCCAATAGAAAGCAAAGAATCTTTTGAGAAAATTGAAATAGACCGAGTTGGATTACTCACATCAACAAAAGATGAATACAAATTCATAGTAGTTGCTATAGATTATTGCACCAAATAATCAAAAGCAAGAGCAATATCCAACAGTGTAGCTAAATTAATAATTCCATTTCTATATGAAGATATATTTTGTCAACATGGATTTTCAAAAGAAATAATCTTAGATAGAATTCAGGTTTTCAGTAAAAGAATTGATATTGACAAGATACAAAAAATATTGCTACGGTTACTTTAAATGAAGGGTTTCTTCACTATTAGTAAAAGAGTCATATGAGTTGGGAGAGAGGAATA
>CAJVPL010000675.1:0-21523 GCA_910591945.1 Ambispora gerdemannii | reverse complement strand
GCCTGAAATACAAATAGATGTTCTAAAAGATGCGATATCATTGTCTGAGGCAATACCAGGTTTATATTATTAATTTTTTGAATTTTTTATACATTTTCAATTGTACTAAATATAGTATAAAGATCTAAATCCAATCAATTAAAACAAGTTTCAGCTAAAAAAAATATAAATAAAAATTATTTTAAAATTTTAATTAATTTTTATTTATATTTTTTTTAGCTAAAACTTGTTTTTTAACTATATATAAATAAATACACACTGCTAGAAAATCTAAGAGTATATAGAGAATATTTTACTTAATAATATTATTAACTTGGAATCAAATCAAGATGTGCATTTATAGAATAGAAACACAATATGTGCATTTAGAGAGTTGACTATAGTAAAAGCTTTCTAATTATATAATCAACTTTTTTAGATTGATATTATAAGAAAAATATCATTAAAATGTGAATTAATTTGATTCAGATTGACTTGATCCGGATTGCATTCTAATCCACTATCTTGCTTTAGTAACGTTGACGTCATCCTAACACCAAAATAATTGCCAAGTTTTTAGACTTGCAAAAACTGCTCTTCGCGATGGACCCCCTCTCATTTAGTGCTCTAGGACGCATTCGAGTTCTTTTAGTACCAGTTCACCCAATAAAAGCTTCAGTTTTTCAAAAGCATGTTGAGTTGGTCAAAAAATTTGGCGTAGTTAAATTAGGGGATGTAACTCCCGATATGCGAGGTGTTCAAAAAAGTAGGTAATGGAAGAAGTGGTTTCGTAGATGGGAAAAGGAAATTTCTAGTTTTGATTAACAAAATTTCTATCAGCAAAAATAAAGGAGCATTGAGTTTTCTACAGTTTTTATCACTTTTGCGTGGTTTACAGATTTACATGTTAGAAAGCAGACCATCAGCATTATGAAAAATTCGTATTTTAATTCTTCGATCTCTATTTATCGGTGTCCCTTAAAAAAGCAATGTTTAGTGCACAGGCCTTTCATGAGGGACAACTCCACTTCAACTTTGCCACGCGTTACGAAACTGAGCACGCGTACCTTGAAGAATTTCAATTGCATCGCAAAATATTCGGGGTAAATCCTAAAATTACACGCTCGTGGTTGAATTACTTATTGTTTTACGCGTGTCATCGTTTTAATCAAATCATATACGAATAATTAGGTAATCGGTATTATGGATTGCCAAGAATGGTCAAATCTACCTGACGGTTACAGTAAATTTAGCGAAATACTCAAAACTGTGAGTACAAGAAATGGACTATTATTATCTTCAATGTGTATCTTGAAAAAAAGATTCATTTTTTATCCCATTATTTTGTCTTCAAGTATCCAACTGCCATAGCCCATCGTTGTTTTGCATTTAATCCTGCAGAAACTCAACCGGATGATACGAAAGGCTTGATAATGATACCAAATGTTGGGAATATGGGATTTTATATGAGTACAATGATTTGTGATTTTGCTAGTGATATATTGACAGAATTTGGCAATGTGGTAGGGAATCAAATTTTTTTTGTTATAGAATATTTAATTATCATATAAAAATTATCATACAAAAATCCTTATTTATTAGGCGGCAGCAATTGAGAAAAAATCGATAATTGATTCACCTAAAATTCCATCATCAAATTCACAAAATTCACTTCCTACACCACAAACGCGGCATACTTTACCTATCACCACTACATCCTACCTAGTTCCCGAACTAAAGGCCCCACCTCAACTCCCGTTGACACCTCCATCCACTGCCATGACTACCGCAGCTATGGGTGGTACAACGCCAGGAGTTAATACAAAAGACAATCTTTATCATTCACGTACTTTTTCGTCCACTTCATTGGCAAATTTTGCTAGTCAGGCAGCGATGGTACCTAGCAGCGTAGCTGATTTGAAATTAAAGAGGAGGACGCCTGGACGAGTTCAGAAATTGATTGCCGATTTATATTTGATGTCTGGGAGGCTACCGGATGCTGTGACGCAGTAAATTTTTTTGTTTTATATTAATTTTTCTAGCTTTTTATTCGAATAATTATTCATATAATAATATTCGAATTGTTACATAAAGTTATTATAATGCAATTGATACCACAAGAAATAATTCTGATTATCTATGGCAAGCGGCTGCTATAGAAGGATTATGTGTAGCATTAATCCTGTTAGCATATTTACATGCAGACATTGGGGTGAGTGATTATCACAAAAAAAGTTGATTAATTCTTAATCTATGAAATCTAACGATGAAACAACCAAATGTGTAGCCACAAGTTCTTCAAGCTCCACCTTCACCAAACACGAATCCACCTTCAAGTCCATCATCACCAATCGTGCCAAAGCCACTTTGGGCTGACATTACTGAAAAATACTTGAACGTGATCACTTTATATGCGAAAACGTCCAATTCAGCTTACAATCAAGTTCCCCCATTAGTATACACAGAATCATGTTTAAAGCTCGCAAAAATGTTATCCAACATTTGGATAGTAGGTCAATGGGGAGATGACGCCTTGAAATTAATCGTGCATGGTGGTCCACCCCCAGAAAAAGGGTTAAGCGAAAAATGGGGTCTTAGTCAAGTTAGTGGTGTTACCAGAGTAGAAATTGCACAATGGGCAATGAAGGGATATGGAGCATTTGTGGAAGAAATGAGCATCACAGAGCAGGTACAAAGTTGAAATTATAAAAGTCACGAGTAACCAATTCTAATATATGTATCTTTGTGAATTATTAGATATATATTGCAACTACAATGGCATCAATTTTCTCAACAATCAATTTTCGTCGAAAACATGCGTTTTTCCTGCGCCAAACTGCTTTGTTGATTGTACCGCTTCTTGCTAAACCTCCAAATTCACCTTCTCCCCCAACAAATTTATTGCTTGAAGGAGGAGATGCTGGTATATTGTCTTGCATTGCAAAATTTACAGATATATATGGAGTCGGAGGTATAAAATGATATCAATTATGCTTAAATAAAATATATATTTTTGGATTATGAAATGATATTTTCATTAAAATCTACTTATTTCATAATAATAATAATAGATGATGTCAAGCTAGAAAAATCAAGCGCGTCGCCAATGCTCGACGATGAACCATTGCTAAATTTCGGATGGCCTGAAATACAAATAGATGTTCTAAAAGATGCGATATCATTGTCTGAGGCAATACCAGGTTTATATTATTAATTTTCTGAATTTGTATTCTCAAAACTATTCTCTATATTAATCGATTACAAATTAATACAACGATACTTCATTAGATTTGTCTTCTTCTATTAAATATACCACTAGGCTTCTGCGCAAACTATTTTTGCACTTGCCAAAAGAAGAGCAACATCGTCTAACAATTTCATTGCCTCGAATTGTCGCTTCAGCTAAAAAACAAGGATTGGAGATGGATATAAAGTATTGGGGTATGAATATTGTTCGGGGGATAGAAGTATGTCGGTACGTTTTCTAACAAGTGGCATGTGAGCTTTTACAATAATCCATAATAAAAAGAACATGGTAATCAAATATTTTCTTGGATACAATAGACCAACTTCTCGAAAAATTCCCTATCCACATTCTAAGAAATTATTTTCCACAAGCGAGGAGCCGATAGAGACGGTCGATACGATATTTATATATAATCCGAGGGGCAAAAAAATACCAGAAACAGTCCAGGTAAAAGCAAACTGCTTGTTTTTTCAGGCCCTTTTGCTATTTTCCTATACATTTTCTTTTGCTATTAATATGCATCAGGCTTTCCATATTGACTTTTTTTGCAGACTCATCTTGTTGCCAACGAAACAGCTTATTTTATGGTTACCCTCGCAAATCCTTTCGCTGTGGATTTAGAAATACAAAGTATTTCTATAAGGTAATATGATATTTTTCCTGTTATTTTATATAAATTTTGACTAAGAAAACTTACAATGAATTACACACACGCACACACACACACACACATATATATATATAGTACGAATGGCATAAATTTTAAGCCTAATATCATGTCCACTTCTATACCTGCGAATACATCCGTAACACTTCGATTGTCAGGAACTCCGAAAGAAGCTGGAGAGTTGGTAATTCGAGGATGTAAGATTAAAGTTTATGGATGCTCCGAACAAGAATTTTGTGTATTTTTGCCCCCGAAAGAAGATGAAATAACAAAGAAAGAAAAAGAAGAGGAGCATAACAAAAGAATAAAAAAAAGGTAATTATCTTTGTACCTCAATTACGAGTATAATAAAAAAGATTAAATTATATCTGTTCGAAATTCTTTCTAGTGGGTTGGCCGTCATTGATCACCATCGACGAGGTATATACGTTGCTTTAGCTTTCTATTGAAGATTTATTAAATATTCGTAACTAATTTTTTTTCTTATAGTAGATTCACAATGTAGCACTTCCTCAACCGCCACTACAACTTCCACAGCATTAACAACACCAACACAAGGCGAACACGATTTGGATTTCCTAAAAGTGGAAATAATTTCGGATCAGCCATTAATAAAAATAAAGTCTACGTCGTTAATGCATAGTGCAATAATGCTTTTTGAAGGAGAAAAGTATGAAACATGCTAATCTTTTATTCTGATAATCAACTCATATACTAATGAGAATACTAACTGACTCCTTATATTCTATAACAATGATTAAAAGAACAGAAATGACCATTAAACTAGAAAATATTGGCAAAACTCCAGTTGATTTTATAAATCTGTCATTTCATGATTCTACTATTGAAAAAGCGCAAGCCATTCTAAGTTCGCCTGATTTGCCCGCAGAAGAGGCATACGAAATGGAGTTATATGCGTATCGACAACCTGTATTTTCTTGGGAACAGACGGAACGTAAAGTGAATCTACTGTCCAATAATGAACTGATCTTGAACATAAATGTCTTTGGCAAGCGTGGATGGTAAATATCTATACATATAAATGCAAGAATAATTTCCTTCGAAAAATTTTGCGATTGACCGGCTTGCTATCTTTTTTGTTGTTGATATTAATAAGTACATATGGCACAATACAAATCGATTATGGATACATTGATCGACCTGATTCTGTTTCTGAGGATATTTTCTATACGCGACAAGTATTCTATCCAGTTCTCCTTACAGTCCATCAACATCTCGAACCCCTAACGATGGATATTATGAACTTCAAACCAATCGTCAATAATGGCTCATCAATAATAAACAATAATAATGGTCATATTGATAAATCAGATCAAAAGCAAATTGAGGAATTATTAAAGATTACACGATTTAATGAAAAATCCGAATTAGAGCTCGATAATGAATATTGCTTACTTACTTTTGATATTCGAAATGTTTGGCATATACCATTTGATGTTATTTTTTCTGTTGATGAAGGTTTGGTTTTTTTTGTCTCATAAAAAATCTTTTTCTTTACTACATAACAAATTGTGACAAATGTTTTCACTTTAATCAAGTGGACACGCCGAGTCAAGTAAATGTATCAACATCTATACAACCTTCGGCGACAACGCGGTAAGTTTGTTAATAAGTACATGAATTCATCTTTTTTCATTAACTAAGTTTTTCGTAAATTACAGAATTATTTTACCCATCAAACGAATTACATTGACTGAAAGTGAAATCATGAAACCTATCCCGTCATTGTTTGACAAACAATTTGTAGTTTCAAAAGAGCCGAAAGGGACCAAAGAACAAGAAAGATTACTTTTATCACTATTTTGGTATCGCGAGTTTTTATTAAAAAAAATCACCGCTACTTGGGAATACGTATGAATTATTTGTTTGTTTTGTATAATTTAGTTTGTCATTATGAACTGAATGTAAAAAATCAAACTCATCGAAATCTAATATTTATTTTAGCCAATAGGTAATCAAAAGGGAACAATTGACATACGCTCACTACGTCTCAATAAGTCTATGTTGAATATTTTACGAATCAATGAAATTTCCTTCTTTGTTGAAATACAAGAGGCTCCTCATGTAGTAAAGTTATCACTTAATCGATTCAGATGTCCGGTCAATGAGTTTGTTCATATCCGATTCGTTGTGCATAATAGGCAAGGTTAGTGTAAAGAGTCATTCTTTGTATGCTCTACGATAATTTGAAATATGTTTAAATATGTAAATCTTTATGGTGTTTTTCGCTTTAGAAAAACAAGCAAAACTTTGTATCAGAATTCAACCAGTACTGAGTTACAGTGATGGTTTAATGGAATATGATTTGTCGGGACGTTTAGTGTGGAATGGATTACTACAAACACCATTGCCAAAGGTAAGCAAAGCTATGTAATATAAAATTTATCAATATAGTTTAGTTAGTATTAACATGAACATTTGCAATGCCTAAGATTGACGCGAAATCCTCGACAATATACACACTTCCGGTGTGCTTCTTCTCACGTGGAGATTTTCAATTTTTATATCATTGCGAGGATATCCTTACACGAACTTTGTATTTCGATTCACAACCATTATTAGTGGAGGCGGTTGATAAACAACAATAAGATACAGCCAATACTATTTTTATTTTTTGTTTATTTGTTTAGCAAAAATTTACAATAATCATAAGCGTAATTTAATTTATTATTATTTTAATTGGTTTAGAGTCGATATAATTTGTATATTAGAAAAGTATTATCAAATTTATGATGTCATTTCAGATATTTACTTTGTTAATTATATAATAACAACGTTGATAGGGTTATATAACATTACAATTCCTATTTCGTTGGCATATAGGATAGTATCCAATATAAACTTTTTAATAAGGGAAGTGCCAAATATCAGGTGATTTTATTTATTAGACACTACCCCATCCGATTAAGATGAGTCATAATATATCATAATCTTGTAGAATCGCACATTAAAAGTTTTGTCAATCTTTAGTCGAATGGGTGATGACTTTAGATTTTATGTATCATAGTTGCAGTAAACTTTATAATATATTTGTTGACCAATCATTTTTAGCATAAAGAATTCAGCATAAGAAATGATAAGTGTAAATATTAAAGAATGAACACATTATCATTACATGTATTATTTATAATGAGAATATTTAAAACTTTGTGATTTTGTTAAGAAATATTATATCAACTATTACAATAACTCATTTAACACACATAATTAAATCAAAGTAAGTGAATTTCATAATAACTCATTCAATAATTCAATATTCATAAAGTTAAGTAAGTAAATTTCATATAATAACTCTTAATATTAATTATTATATGTATGAGTTTTTAATTATAATTTATAATATTAAATTAACAAAAAGAAAAACACTAATAGAAATCTAATACATTATTATTATTATTATTATAAAGATTGATCAAATTGATTAGATTTTAATAATTAATTATCAAGTATATTATGTTATATTTAAATTATACTGAGTTTCCATTCATTTTATAAGAATTTTTTATTCAATTTGAAATGATATAGATGTTTTCTTTTTATCATATTGTTTTTTTGTTTAACCTACACTTTTTGAATATTACTAAGAGCTGTTTCATATTACTTTTAATTCATCAATTATTTTATATACTTTTCTTACAATTGTTTTTTTCATTGAGATTGATTCATTATCCAAGTCTTTGAGTTATAATTTGAAAGAAGTAATTAAGTAGATAACACTATATATATAGTGTTATCTACTTACGTTATACTGTTACCTACTTATGAGTATACTGTTACCTACTTATGAGTATACTGTCACCTACTTATTTTATAGCTAACCATTTTGACCTCTAATAAGCTTAATATTTACTTCCTTTTAATGATTCAGGTGATATGCAGATCATATTTGTATCGTCATTCGAGAGCCATTGTGATATATATCTGAATAATGATCTAGTCGATTTCCATCATCAATTCTATATGCGACATATCATTTGCCGGTTTGGTGATCGTGGCCAATTTCCATCGCTGGGTCACATGGGCAAAAAAAAATATATATATCTGATGATGTATTCAGTCATATGTCGTCATTTGTGGACCTGATGTGAGGGCTATGCCCGAACTGGGCACGTAGTGCCCTCAGCTTTCTGGTTAATTCCTCTATGAGGACCAGGTTTGAGGCACGTAGTGCTGAAATAGTATTCATATCCTAGCTTTGTATAATACACTCAAATATCGATCGAGGATGAGGCACATAGTGCCGAATTGTTAACATATCTGGTAATACACCAAAGCATCCGATGATGAGGCACGTAGTGCCGAATTTGTTATCCTTACTCGGTGACCCACCAAAGCATAATTTTATTATATATATATCTGTAATAATTTTACCTTGGTGTCCCACTTTTTTTTACTCGAAATAATACTTATTTAGTGACCCATCAAAGCACAATTTTATATATCTTTTATCTGTAATAATTATTCCTTGGTGGCCCACTTTTTTGCTTGAAATATTACTTACACTGAAAAATCTTTGGTGTCCCATCAAAGCATAATTTTATATATTATATGCGTACTCTATTTCAGAACACTGACATTTCACTCTTTTTTATTCGAAATAGTACTCGCACCAGAAAATCTTTGGTGATCTATCAATATATAATTAGGAGGTATATCACATCTGACTCATCAAAGCGCAATTTCTGTACACAAAATAGTTTTACTTTGGTGGCCCAAAAAATATATCACATTTGTCCCATCAAAGCGCAATAGTATAACTTTCCTATAATAATTTTACTTTGGTGGCCCAAAATTTTTCGACATAAGTTGTCTCTAAGTATACTATCACATATGTATTATATTTTACAATCCGATTACTTATCCGAAACTACAGTATATCTCGATCAAAATTATGCAACACAAAAATATTCATCGAATATCTCGTATATTTGTAACGCGACTACTTACTTTATCCCATATATCATATTTCTGAGACCGCACGGTCCTTTATATAATCTAGATATCAGAGTATTAATTTTCGATTTGAATTTTTTCCTGCACTTATTGTAAGAGGCGACAAAAATCCCCTTACCTAAAATGTATAACTAGCTGAATATAACAATCTCTCTGCTCCGGAAATTACTATTTAGCTAGGTTATATATATTCGATAAGAGCTAAAGATTTACTTTTCAGTTCTTTTTTGTGCGGAGTAGTAGGAACTTTCATTTTAGCCTCAAAATTTCGCTTGTATTCTAGGAAATCTGCCTCACTCATACTCTCGCGCTCTTTTTTCTTTTTTTCTCTCAAGTTCGAAAAAAAAGTGATACTCCAAGGTATATTTAACTAAAATATCTAAAATTGAGTGATATTATTTTTTTCGGCTATACTATAAAAATGCAAGATCGTAATGAGATTGATACTAATGCCTTTATTTATGCCAAAAGACGTGAAGGTGAATGCCTAGCTAAAGTCAAATCGAATTCGGATATTTATTTATGGATTTGTAAAAATCAGCATCAATGGAAAGCATCTTATGGAGATATGAAACGAAATTATAAGTGGTGCAATAGTTGTCCTCATATATTTGAAAGGACATGTCGATATATCTTCGAAGAGTTATTACATAAAAAATTTTCACTCCGAAAACCCAAATTTTTAAGGGGCTTACAACTTGACGGATATAATGAGGAATTACGCTTAGCTTTTGAGTATAGTGGCAATCAGCATTTTCAAATCATTCCTTTTTTTCATCCACAAGGACAAAGTGATTTAGATGCACAAATTCAACGCGATTGGAAAAAGAGGGCACTCTGTTTCAAAGAGGGTATAATTCTTATCACAATCCCTTATTGTGTTGTTGATTTGCCAACTTTTATTAAGAGTGCCTTGATCGCATTCGGTTATCTTCTAAGACCCACCGGGGAGGTAATATAGGCTCTTCCTTAATATGCATTAATTGTTCCCTTACGAAGGGACGCTGAGGTCCTGACTCATCTAAATAATATAAAACAGGCATCGGAGGATTCTTTCCGACAACAATTCTTCGGATTTTATGTAGGCTGGGAGACCATACTGGATCTGTTATTCTGCGCCGTTCGAAAGGATCATTTTCCCATTCTCCTTTAGCAAGCAAAAATCGGACAGTGGTATCTTTTGGCAACTGGGGTTCATTGATACCAATCGGACGATTATATTTTACTGATGGCTTGGAATATACCCGTTCAAGTTTCATGGCATCATTAGGGCTCATTCCAATTAACCGAGTTGAGGTATTATTCATATTATCAACAATTTTACGTGCAAATCGCTCACACTCTTTACAGCGTTCACCACTAGGTAAGAGAAATTCTATCGCATACTGATTCTTAAAAACTCTCAAAGTGAAAAGTCCAGCATAACGGTCGACAATTGCTAAGCTAGTATGTCTGAAGCGAGCTTTGATTCTTCTAATCCTAACTCCATGCTTATTCATTAATAAAGTAACATTACCCATAAATGAACGATCTTCATCACATTGCAACAATCGAGGATATGTAAGAGGATTATTAGGATTTTCATATATACTCCTAAATGCATCTGCAACTTCTGAGCTATTTTTGGATGTTAAAAAAACGAAATCTCTAAACCTACTAGCACAATCTATAATTAATAAAACATAATAAAATATTTCATTGTTTTCATCCGATAAATTTGTGTTCTCGAGCAAATCTTCATCATATGGTATTTCAACTAAATCGCACATATGTACACTGTTTGGTTTTGAGATCCTAGAATAGCTGGTATAAGGTATATTCTTTGGTGAAGGGCGATAAATTTGATGCATTTTCTGAGGTTCGAGCCATTTTTTTATTATGACAAGTGGAAAGTTATATCCAGCCTTTCTACAAACATCTCGTAATCTTTCAGCATTTTGGTAATAACCTTCAGGGCAATAGTATAATTTTTGTAGAACAATTTCTCTATCTAAATCATGAGCTCTTTGAGGGTCAATATAAATTACAGGTTCTCCCATTACTTTGATTTATTATAAATAACAAAAATTCGTCATGGATGAATTAATACAGACAAATCAGGAGCTCCATGAGGAAATTGACCGATTGGCTCAATCAAACAGAGACTATGAACGCCGAACATACAATCTTGAACGGGATATAGTTTTACGTGAGGAAAGAATTCGATATCTCGAAGAGGAGTTAGCAAATACAATCGAACTTTCAATACAAGAAAGGGAGGAATTGGAAAAAGAGATATCAGACCTGAAAAAAATCGTCTATCGTCTTAAAAAGGAGATCGAACAAAAAGATAAAGAGCTTATTACCAGAGAAAATCAATTAGCTGAATTTGATGTAAGAGAAAAAAAACTCAAAACCCGAATTCGAGAAATATCAAAATCTGCAGGTAATACTCCTAAAGCATATACCCAAACGGCAAAGTTAATAGATGAGAATGAACGTCTCAAACGTGAAATCGATACTTTAAAATATAATCTTAGAGATCGAGACAATAAATTAGCTCAGAAAAAAACTCGTATTACAGATTTACATTGTCAAAACTTTGCATTAACATTATTAAGATACCGAGATAGAGTAGAACTTATAAATACTCAAGAAGCGTTACGAAATACTCAGATATGGAATATAGAAAATGAATATGAATCAGATGAAAATTCTCAAGATAGTTATACATCTGATCCAGATATGGCAACAATAACTGAGTTAGCCGATACTATTGATGGTTATTTGGATAATCCAGGAATAAATAGATTGATTTTATCCAATCAAATAAAAAGAGTTACAAGACAGATACGTCGCAAATACAACAATCTTCAAACAGATCTTATAAATGAGCAACAACGAAGATATAATGCTGAAGCAGAACGAGACCTACGTCAAACAGAATTAAGAAATACAGAAGCTGATCTTAATTTAATGACTATTGCATATAGTGGTGAAGTAAAAGAACGACGTCGCTGGTACTATTCCTATAAAGATAAACATAGACATGTTATAAACTTACAACGGGATAAATTTACTTTACATTTATTATTACAACGATATAAAAGGCAGTTAATTAAATGTCGTACTGAAAATGGGTTATTAGAATATAACCGTGACCGAATTTTTGATAGATATGAAAAATGGAAGAATAAAACAAAAGATGAACGTCAAACGATTTTAAATCAGAATCAAATAATTTTAAATTTACAGAATAATAATCCACAAAATATGGCAGAAGGTAGACGACGACCAGTATTAAAATTGATATACCAATCTTTTCAACCAATTCCACAATATATAGGACAAATGCCACCTGATGATTATGTAAATACATTAGAACAAGCATGGTCTATTGCAGTACCTCAAATGACGGCTCTTGAAAATGTAAATGCAGGAGATTTCAATGATGCTGTTAAATGCGATGTATTAAAAAGTAAAATAGGAGGTAAATTTGCTCCAGTACCAGCTGATGATCCCTTTATTCAAGGTAATCCTGCTATAAATACACCCGCTACACTACGAGCTTATTTAAACGCCAAATATCAAAGAGAAACAATAGGTAGCCAACAATCTGCAATTCAAAGATTGACTCAAGAAAGATATCAGCCTTATGATACTCCCGATACTTATGAAGCTAGAATTCGACTACTAATAATAGGAGTAGCGGATGATGATGCACAAGTTTTAGGTTTTCTTAAAAATCATTTACCAGGTGAGCTTTATACGTGGATGAAAATTGCTAATCCAGCTGGTATTAATGTATTTTTCACTGAATTAAAAAATATGTGGCTAGAACGTACTCCAAATTTGAATGAAGGTAAAGTTTATCAACAATCTTCCTATAACCCTAAAATAATAGAAGCTCCGGTAATTTCGCAATCACCTGATATACAAAAAATGATTAATGAGGCATTAGCAAAGCAGAAATCTGAATCTGATGCTGAGATAGAAAAATTAAGAAAGGAAGTTCAATCCCAAAATGCGCAGAAAACTCAGGCACCAGTTGAACCAGTTAAACCAGTTAGATAACCAAGAGCCCCTCCATCAAATTTAATTACAAAAGAAGATTATGAAACTTATTATTTAGGTAAACACTTAAATGATTTAGGTATATATAGTAAAGAAGATTTAGATTCAAATTATCCTAAAAAACCTTTTCAAAGATCTCGTCCACAGCAAAAAGATAACTCTATGAGATTAGAGGAGAAAGTAGATGAAATTGGGCATATGTTATCTCATCTTAATATAAACAATCAACCCAAAAAACCGATAGCAAAATCAAATCGAACACAACGATATTATCCTTTTCAACCAATAAATTATAACTCTTCAGCTAATAATGAAAATAGTGGATATAATGAAGAAAATGATATATGGTACGATGATGATTCCGAAAAAAAAAACGAGTACCAGTAAATAAAAACTTACCTGGTAACTCTGCTAACCCTTCTTCTGATCTAGCAACTATCCACCCCGAAACATATGATCAGTTATTGTCTAAGCTTTCACCAGCAATGCGAAAAATGTGTCAGTCTCATACAGTTCAGAAAAAAGAATCAGATGAGTGGTTTTCATCTCTACAATACCTGAATGCTAGGATAAACGATTTATCTATTTCTGAATCTTTTTTAGATAATGGAAGTGAATTTGGAGCCTTGAATGATGCAACAATTAATGCCCTCGGATGGAAAGCCGACAAGCCATCTGACTTCGATATAAAAGGTAACTCTAAACATGTCACCGAATCGTTGGGATGGTTTACGGATGTGCCAGTCAGTATAAAGGATAAGGATGGTAAAACAGTTACAGCTACTGGAAATTTTACACGTATTGATAATGGTGAACCTGAACCAATGTTATGTTTAGGTATGACATGGATTCGAAAAGTTCAAGGTATTCTTGACCCAAATAAAAACCAATTCCGAATGAAGTTACATGGTAAGTCTTACATTATCCCAACATTCAGCAAGAACCCAATAGTAAAAGAATCACCAAAAGATACAGAGTCATCAAAAACATTGGATTCCGATTCATCTAGTGAAGAGTTAAAAAAAATGCGTAAATTGTGAAAGTATGACCATTCATATAAAGGAACTTGAAAGGGCACTATTTACTAGTGTTCAAACCAATTCAGAATTTATTGGATATTATAATGATTTGCGTAATCAGTATAAAGAAGAAATCAATTCTATACTTTCGAATTAAGAGTAGGCTTTTTAAGCCATTGTTCTGCAATAGATAGTTTAGAAATATCAGCGCGTGCAACTGCTCTACTTTTTTTAGCATCTTTTTGTATTCTTTTAAAGAGTTCCAAAGGATTTTCAGTTTCTTGCGAGATTTCAGGTAGTATAGTTTCTTTTTTTGTTTTTAATATTCTATTTACATTATCGATTGAACCTTTACTAAAGGAAGATTGATCAGAATTATGAATAAGCTTGGGCTTGGATTTTATATTATTAGCAACTTTAGTACTTGCTTCATTAATCGATATTTCTATGGCTGAAAGTTTCTTATTATGAGAATCAGAAGGTGGAGAATCGTCCCAACTATCAAGACCCTGTTGAAGACGCTCATTATGTTCCCATATTTCATAAACACGACGTGCACCAATATGAAATTTTTTTGCCATTCTCTTTGATGCATTTGGTACTTTCCCCCGTGATTCTCTAATTTCTTTAATATCAGATTCGGATAATTGAGTCGCATTGGATCGATAAAATTTTTGTTGAATATGAGTAATCATCTTAAGATTGATATATATTGTATATTAGAAAAAAAAAGTATCAATATTTTTTCAAAACGTATTGATACGCATTGATTCCAATATTATACATATTGATGAGTATTGATAAGTATCGATGAGTATTGATAAGTATCGATGAATATTGATGAGTATTGATGCATATTGTTTCTTTTTTAAAAAATAGGAATAGTAAATATCAATACATATTGAATCAATAATTATGACCAATGTACGTACAATGCAAGATATCAACTCATCAAAAGGATATCGACTTGGGAGTACTAGGGAAGTAGAACTTGAAGAAGCTTTACGTGATAGTTGTATAACTAATTCCGAACTTATTGAGGATTTTAAAAACTACCGGAAGGTATATTCAGAGTTTAGTAAAAATATTAAACAGGATAAATCACAATTACAACTTGATCTAAATCAAACCAATAAAGATAAAAAGAAACTTTCTAAGCATATTTACCAGCTTATAGATGAGGTTAAGCGATTGAGCTCAGAGTTAGATACTTTAACATCTCAAATTAATCAATTACAGATTTCCAATGCTGAATATGGAGCCAAGGATATCATTCGATTGAAAAAAATAAAATCACTCCAGTCAATGAACGAAATATTAAATAGTAAGTTAGCGTCAGCTCAGAAAAATGCATTCTCAATTCAGGAAAACTTATCGAAAACGGAATCTGAGAATCTATCCCTTAAATCCAAAATAGCTGAAGTGGAACGGGAGTTAGCTTCAACAGTTAGTGGTCTTGAGTGTCTGAAATCGGAGGCTATATCAAACCCCGTACTTGGTGGAAACGACGAGGGGCAGAGCCTCATTGTTCCCACAATAAAAAATATGACCGAGTCTGACTCACAGAGTGAGGATGCTATCGCATCTGATATATCTGCAGTATTGCAAAGCAGGTCATCGGGCGATGAATTGGAAATTCGAGACTCTGTCTCTTCTCTGAATCATGACACTTACGTGTCTAATGAGGAATCAGAGATTCGAGGCTATGCCTCATCTAGCAAAAATCTAAGTAAGTATTTTATTCGTGGAAAAAATATGGATCCAATAGAAAAAATCGATGGTGAGATTACCGAACTATCAAAAAATGATACCGAGATCAATCCCAAGATAAGTGATAGCATTAGCGAAATTAGTAAAGATATATTACCAGTTCAAGAGATAAAGAACGTGACCCCCTATCTTGCAAAGCCAGGAAATCATGCACAAAATGCCCTGTTCCACAGTAACTCCTCATTAATTGAATCGCATCCTCAGATTTCAGTGGGAGGAATAGGAACAGTTCCCATTGTGGCAAGCACTTTGATGTCACCGATATCGGCATATATTTTTCTTACTCTGTTAATTATTGCGGTTATGTGGTTCGTGGTATTGAGACGTACATGGGGATTTGAGAGAAAAAGCAAGCAGTTGCAGAATATATGGGCTGGGTATTAAAAAGAAAGGAATTTTTTATCCAGTTTATAGAAATTATAGTTATGAATTCCCAGGAAGCAGTGCTTCGAGTTCCCAACTCATCTGATATACAAAACAAGCCCGAAGGGCGATCCAAGGATCATGGCTCATCGAGCTTACCACCCATGAAACTTTATCTTATGGATATAGATGAAGCTAATAAACATGAATCAATTCGAAATGTTGGACATCCAGCAATGTCATGGCCTTTCAGTAAGGTAGTTATTGGTAAGAGTGGTTCGGGTAAAACTAATATACTTGGAAATATTTTTGTTGGTGACAAAGGTGAATGTATATATAAAAAGAAAAAAGGTGGATCCCGCTATATACGATGTGATGATTTGATAGTTTGTGGATACCACCCAGATGAACCTAAATGGGCATTTGTTAGATATATTTATGGAGTAATCGCAAGTGATCCAAAAGCACCATACTACGAAAATATTAGATTTAAATATATCTCACCTGAAAAAATTCCTAGCGTAAAATCATTTTCTCCAGAGAGGAGTACTGCAATTATTTTTGAGGATTTATGTGTCGCTCCAGAGACAATACAAAATCGAATTATTCCATTCTTTACACATGGACGTCATCGTAATATAAGTCCAATATATGTGGCACAAAAATATCATCATATCCCATTAATTATTCGTCAAAACGCCTCTCACTTAGTAATCTTTAACTCTGGTAGCTCCCATGAAGATATTTCAAAAATTATTCGTCGATATACTGATGATGTTAAGAATGCATCAATGGTTATTAATAGTTACCTTCGAAAAAATGAATTTATTGTATTTGATCTTACTAGGTCGGAGGATGATCCTCTAGCAATTCGGTTAAGATTCGACACGCCATTGAATTTGCAGAAAGAGATAGAATTGCGACAAAAGAAAAAGCAAACTGATAATGTCGATATATAAATTCGAATAGCTAGCTTGTTGCATAAATTTGATCGACTATATACAATTCATAGAACATCTAATTATTTGTATAATAGATCTATGTATGTTCCATCATATCTTGACTATTTGTGTAACTGATTTTTTGCATTTTCCACCAAGTCAATGACGCCTTTTCTTTTTTTTCTTTTTTGTCTTCTTTTTTGTATCGTTCACGATTGAGGAAATGTCGAATTCTCCTGGCACATCTGAAAGAAAGAAAAAGTTATAAAAGATTAAGGTAAAATGTGAGCAAAACATATACGCACATACATTTATGTAGCACAAACACAGTTCCATCCTTTAAAACGTCCCATGCTGTCCGATCGTCATAGTTTTTTTCAGATTCCTTCTTTGATATAATTTCGAAATAATCCCCGCGATACCATAACGCATGAGCATTTGAATCCCAATCAAACAAACGACAAAAGCAATCCATAAAAAGCATCCCCAAATAACGTTTTCCGATAACAATAATATGATTAAAACCAAACTGTTTGACATCCATTACGTAACACTGAAGCTCCATCATAGTATTTTCTTCAGGATCTTCGGTTTGAAGACGAAGGCAAAGAGAAGTTGCCACACGACGACTATCAGATTCACTTAACCTTTCAACTAACATGGGTGAATTAATGCACGATGATTTATCGCATTCTGCACCATTTGACACTGGGCACACGGAAGAACTGTCTTCATTGTTTTTAGAGTCATCGTTTGGGAGTACAAGATGGCACGGCGTTTCCGCGGTTTTCTTTGCCCATGTAGAGCATTCCAAGGTACTGTCTCGGAACAATTTCCCCACGGATAATTGCAGTCGTCTGATTGCTTCGTGATTGGAACACTCGAAAACAATGTTGGCATCATTTTCACTCTTGTCATTGCTACTAGTTTGTTCATTTCGTATATCTGTTCTCTCATCTGTCTCACTTCTGCTGTCCCGCAACGAATTGTTGCCCCGAAGAAATATCTCAGAATCCTCCCTTTCCGAACCGAAAATGTGAGGTTTACTGTGGTTGGGCGAGCAAGCAAGTTCTCCTCCATTTCTATGATCTTGCTGACAAGAAGTTTCAACATTCTCTCCATATATACAGTCTGGTCCTGGAATTTGGTCCTTGGAGGTCGATTTATGTGGTATGTCCACAATAAGCATACGACATCCCATACTGTAATCGCCAAGATCGGACGAAATTGAGATAGTATTATCATCTTTCCCGTTGTGCCGTACGGAGTTACTATTCCCTGGTGTCTATGTAAAAATAAGTTTAATAAATACGTTTTTTGCATTAGACCGTATCTGAACAGCCACTTAATAATACTTGAAAGGGTCTATGAATTCCGTTATAAGTTTTCTCATCCATGGTTCATTAAGATTGTTTAGCCAGCTGAATGGGTCGTTTGGTTTATGTAAATTTTGCAACCACCTATATAAACTTGGAAAATGCACAAGGTTAATGAAATTTTAAACGCTACTTCAGTAATGGTCGTTTACTTATAAGTCCGTTTCTCTTCTGACATTTAATGAGAAAACAAGATGTGTAACAGAAAACGTCTAATTGGCTGGAAATACAAACCAATGATCATTTTGTGATGCAAACATATTTTGGGCTGGGGTAATATTATCTATTTCGGGTGTGTGGATCTACATTTGGGATAATCGTTGCATAATCTATTTCGGGTGTATTACACACATTTTCCAGCGATAGGGATTACGACACAGATGTTTAATCATGCAATCACCCGAAAATGTGAATCATAATAGTGCCGATCCAGAATTGCGAACCACTAATAAGTCACGTTTCATTTTATATTTATTGTGGGAGATCATGATGAAAAACGGATTATGGTGAAAATTTTGGCAGATCATGAGATTATTTGGCCAAAATTATCGATAATTTCTTATAATAAAATTTGCAATATCTATTATTATAAACTATAAATACTGTAACAATTATATTAATAAATTTAGCAATATAAACATTATTGCAAAATTGATTTAAGTTATATATTTTATGCATTTATCATTATTTTCAAAATATTGCTCTTTTATTATAAGAAATTATCGATAATTCTGGCCAAATAATCTCATGATCTGCCAAAATTTTCACCATAATCCGTTTTTCATCATGATCCCCCACATTCATTAATTGCAATAGATTTGCCCAACTAAAATGTTGTTTTGTGTGCGAATTCATAGCATCTTTGGTACTTGCTCCGCTAATGAAGCGACGAATTAATTACTTAGCGAATTAATTACTTAGAACGAAATCCTTTTTCCTCTCATATACGTGATCAGTAAAAGAGAAGGCGGGAATAAACCAGATATAATTCGTGTTAAAAAAAGGCATCTATTTGTTGTTGTATAAAAACGATTAAGCTTATTTTTTTACATCGAATGAGGGCCTGTGCGTCGTATGAGATGTGTCAAAGTTTTTGATTCTCCCTATCAGATAAAATTCACAAATAATTAGGATCGGCGCAGGTAATATCCAATTTTTAATGAGTCGGCCGTGTAATTCGAAAAAACCAATGATAACTTTAATGACGTGTATCCTTAACAACTGATCACCCGCGCTGGAGAAACTCTAAAATGCATATAAAAATAGCTCGAATGAGGTTATTCCTTCTACTTATAACACTCGAATAAATATCATTCTTACATTTGTCAAAATCAAGGTATGTAGACCTAAAGGGTCATGATTCAAAGAATCGCCTAAAGGCTCGCTATGCAATATACTGCTTGTATCTCGTTATACTCCACCAGGCTGATTGATATTATTTTAGATGACGACAACTGAATTTTTCGAAGCTCTCTCAAAAATGCCATTAGAGAGTTATTTTATTTTAATTCCTCTATTTATCCTCATCGTAACGTTGATATTTGGAGAAAAACTATTTATATACCTATTCATTGTCATCATATGCTTCGTTTTCTATATTTTCAAACAACAAATTGATATGGAACTCAAACCATTAAAAGAGAAACGAAAAAACGAATCTAATGAAATCTATAATAAAATTGATGATCTTACCGAAAAAATTTCTTTGTTTTATGAAGAGTTCCAACAACAAAGATTTCAGGAAGATGATACGTTAAATAATAATTCGAGTAATCTTTCGAGTAATGATTCAAGAAATTTTTCAAGTAGTTCTCGAGGTAAGATTATTTCAACGTATAAATATCTGTTACTCTGAGAGACTCATAGTAGGCTCGAAGAACCATGATTCGGGTAATCGCCTATGGCCCGCTTTGCAATAACTTAATATTTTTATATCATAGTGGGTTCAAGACGCACTTCGTTTTCAGATCCACTTTTTCAGAAATTTAAAAAACTTTTCGACGAGACCATGCGAGAAAAGGATTATTCTAAAGCCGATATGATTGCTGAAGTTGTAAGCGATCTTCGAAAGGAGAAAAAGATCAAGGTTATTTCGAACAAAGCGGTGGAAAATTATTATAATCAAACAACGAAACCCGACGCCAGGACTATAGGAGCGATCAAAGTTTGGATCGAGCTCAAGACTAGAAGAAAAAATAAATCCGCATCTGGCAATAATAATATCAATAAAGAAGTTAGCGACGACAATAGTGGCGATGGGGAGATAAATTATGACGATAATAATAAATAGTTTTCAATCTGGTAGAGCCAAAGTATAGGGGCGTACATTGAATGGTCTAGGGGCCGTACGTTCTCTCCCTTGCAACTCTGCCGTAAGAAAACAATATGTAACTCCGCTATTATTATCCATGTATCTTTATTTCTTTAGTTATGCTAAAGGCTTCGCTATCTCGCTTGATTAAATCATTAAATAAAATGAACCATTCGAATTATTTTTTTGTTATTTCTGTTAATGAAAATGTCGTTATACCTGAAAAATCAATTGCGTAATACAGGTGTTCGATCAGGCACATGAGAGTGTCATTACTTCGTAATACACATACCACAGAATAAAATCGAAGGTCATGGAACTTTTCATGTCGTACGACCTGTTACTGTGACCAAAATTTCTGAATAAAATCACATGCCTGAAAAATCGATTGCGTAACACAGCAGATGTTTGATCATACTATACCATGGAATAAATTAGAAGGTCATGGAACTTTTCATGCATGATGTAATCGTACGACCTGCTGATTGATTGATTAGCTCGTGGTATATGCAATTTCTTTGTGAAAAGTTTTTTCGTTGTGCATATTTACATAGTAAATGCCTATGGGCCTATATCGCTTCAGTTTCACATTCCCTAGATCTATTGCAAGACAATGGCTATTCCCGTACCTAAATGAGATCAGAAATGAGCGGAGGAAACGTTTTAAAAGGACAGTATATTGTCACCGTTTTACTTGGGTTTCAAATATATTATATCTTCTTACATGTTCAACACGTGTTTCAAGACAGGTGGGAGAGATAAGATAAATAACTAAAGGTTGGTGACGTGTATTCGTTTAATTACTAGTCAGCTAAAAAGTGAC